>AWWV01015532.1:0-43425 GCA_001974805.1 Corchorus capsularis | reverse complement strand
AAATCGTTTTCATTCCAAAAAAAGTCCTAAAGCATACCATTAATCAATATGCTATATATGAACACATATGCTATATATGAGTCGAGTAGGCTTAGACCTGGCAATACGTGTCTCGTGTCGTGTTTACATAGGGTATAAACACATATTAGGCATGAAACGAACACGACACGATTATTAATCGTGTCACAAAATTCAAACACGAACACGAGACCTAATTTTAAACGTGTACACGAGACACCATACCTGTTTACACGATTAAGCCGTGTAACAGGTCATGACACGACACGACACATTGACACGATTCAATTTTTCAAATATTTCAATTAACTAAAATATATATAGTTAGAGTTAAAAATGTCTAATTTTAAAACATAAAAATTAATTGTCCAAAAATATCAATTCTAGTAAAGTAACTAACATAAACTTGACTAAATAAAACTAAACAATTCTTCAAAAGTTTGGAAAAAAAAAACAATTCTTCAAAAGTCTAAATAAGGTGTTTTTAGAGAATGAAATGTGTAATTGCCTAATTGGGTTGGGTATATTAGATTTTAGGGTTTTAATTAGCGTGTCTAACGTGTGTCGTGTAGCAGGTCGTCGTGTATTCGTATTAACCCGTTAACTAAGACATGTCTCTCGTGTCTTAAACGTGTTAATCGTGTTTCAAGACACGATTATGACACGAAACACGATTACCATGATCTTGTCCGACACGATTCGAACACGAGACACGTTAAGCCAAACACGAACACAGCTAAACATATCTCATTCCTTATCGTGTCGTGTCGTGTCAAGACCCAAATTGATAGGTCTAAGTAGGCTGATCTTAATCACAATTAAATTCCAAACTTAGACCTGCCTAGTTCTAGTACTACTAATTAATATTTCTATAGCTTTAGAGCATTCCATAATTTATTTTCTCAACCTAATTCTATCAAACAAGTTCTTGTCCCCAGCTTTTGCATTATTTGAGTTAAACTTCAAGATTGGCCAAAAAAAAATCAAGGTGGGACACAAAAAGAATGGATGGACATTGATATTGACTAGTCCCAGGATCGCGCTCCGCGTCGGAACTGTGAAAGGACGGAACAATTAGTTATGAAACGACTAAATTTCGGAAATACTTTTTAGAATTGAAATATAAAGCTTGGCTTTCGAATCCTTCACATTTTCATGAAAGTCATAGATCACGCAAAAACCTTTTAACTGAGTGTTGAACAACTTCAATCGGACACGTGAATCAAAATTAGATAGACAGTCAAGCGAAACCAACAAAATTTCGGAAACATCATTGAGAACTGAAACCTCAAAATTGGCTTTTGAGTCCTTAATGAAAGTTGCAAGTCATTAAATTATCTTTTAATAGACACTTGAATCACAATGATCGGACAAATAGAACAAAAAGTGAAAGAATCAAAGTCGAAACGTTAAAGCGTCCAACCCAGAATATGTAAAGTATTAAATAACATAAAACATAAAAGTATGTGGGTCATTTGATAAATAATCCAGGGAAAAATATATTTGTTTATGGAGACCAAACATAAAAATTCTCTCTTGAACTCTCAACGAAACTCATTAACCAAATTCAGCTTTCAAGTCCTTGACGAAATTCGTACACAATAACCTTTTAACCGACACTTGAACAACCTCAATCGCGGACAAGTGGACTGAAAATTATACAATATTAGATAGACCGGCAATCCAGACCACAAAATTTCAGAAGCATTTTTTAAAATCAAAACATTAGAATTGGTTTTTGAGTCCTTCATGAAAGTTGTAGATCATTAAATTAACTTTAAATAGACACTTAAATCAACTTGATCGGACAAACAAAACAAAAAATAAAAGAATTAAACATTCAATCGTCCAACTCATAATTGTAAAGGATTAAATAGCCTAAAGCATAAAAGTATGAGGATCATTTGATAAATAATCCAACAAAAAAATATTTGTTTATTGAGAATGGGACCCAGTAACTTTATCCTAAAGTTTCCAAAACGCCCTTAACAATCAACAATAATAATGAAAATACCGAGATGAAAGTACCAAAATACTCCTAAAAATTTATTCTTGGGTGAATGTGGTGCATCTTATAGTTAGAAAAAAAGGTAATTTCATTTTCTAACTTTAATATATGTTATATGTTATATGTTATTATATGCTACAATAATAAGGAAATTATTCCATTCAATCACTTGGAATTTTTACTCAATGGTTTCTAAGTACGGTACCAAAAAAAATGGATACATAATAGTAGAACAAATTATATAGACATTTTTATGTTAAAAAAAATTATATAGACATTTTTCTTCTTTATTTTTCATATCTAATGTATGTCATTCCTAAAAAAAATCTAATGTATGTCGAGATCAATATTATAAATTGCTAAGAAAATATTTCACCAAAAAAATTGCTAAGAATATACTACTTTTTTCACCAATAAAAAAATACGTACTACTTTATAGCAGTTAGTTAATTAATTTTAAAAAAATTACTATGATTTAGTGTTTGTCCATTTCTGTTACTTTGTGAACTCTCAAATAATTTTCCCAAAACACACATATGCGGCCACATGCAATATGATGAGACCCATTCTCTGTTTAGGAATTTTATTTATTTAATGCATAATTTTAACCAATTAACAACGGGAAAATGTCGCTAAACTAGTGATTTTATATACTAGCAAAGACAGGACTTATTTGAATATAATTATGGAAAAGGTGCAGTAAAAAAATCTAAATAATTACTAATTTTAAACTTTTTAAAAACCCAAAATTGCTATAGTGATGGTTAGTGACAAATTGTGATTTGATTTGCTTGTGTAATATTCATGGAAATAGTGGAATTTAAGTGGGGCAACTTAAAACTATATATATCTTCAAAGAAATTCTAGTGATCATGAGGATTATTTTTTGGCTAAAAAAATTAATACTCCATATCAGACCTGTGTTATCTTTTGTGATGGAAAACAACTTTGATTTTGTTTTATGTGTGAGTTGTCTTCTTTAATTAAATCCCACTTAAAGGTTAATAATGAAAAAGATGATTATTGTGGATGATGTGCTTGGATGGCATTAACATTGCTATTGTTGTAAAGGCTTTTTGTTTGAATTGTTGACGCCGTACCATAAGTAAACTTTTAAACTAGGCCCCTAAATTATTAGGTGGGACGGATCCACCACGTCATCCATGTGACTAATCAATGGAATCTTGTCATGTCAAATGGCCTCCTTAAATTTAGACACGATTTTAACTCAGGGTTTAGCCCCCTTTTAAAATAAATCCTCTATAAAGGGTAAGTCCCCAAATTTGAGATATTATTGGGATATGGTTTTAGAAAATTGATGAGTTGTCTTAACATCATTGGTTGGTCCCATAGATGACGTGGTGGGTCCATCCCACCTAATAATTTCTCCTTGTTTTGGTATTAGTAATTAATTAGTAGTAGGTTAAAAGTTAATGCATGTAAAGTTTCACCTACAAAAGGTTTAATGTGAAGTACTACTATTTGTTATCTTATCTTTTAGTTATATTTCATTCCGATAAAAGTTTGAATCGAGTTAAACTTAAGTCGGACTCAAAAGGAAAATTAAAACTTTTGACTTAAAATATAGCTCATCGAGTTGAATCGGACCAGAAAGGAAAATTTAGAATGTCTCACTTTAAATATACCCCATCATCACTTCAAATTTTAGGCCTTTTTTGTTCTACAGTTTCTATGTTCAAATTTAGATAGATAGACATATCATTTGGATTAATGAATTAAATAGATGGAAATTAGAGAGATAGCTTCACACTGCTAATTAGTAAAAATTGTTCACTTTTGTTTTCTGTTTGGTTCCCAGGATTTTAACTTGAAACATACAATTTCCCGATTCATGGAATCAAAAATCATTCATCAAATCCGCATGTCAGGTCATAAATCTTGGCTCACCCCACCAAACCTACAACCACAACATTTTCTGTGGTAGTTTTTTCAATCAAAAAACAAGAAAATTGCTATCATCATATATATACTAAAATTACTAAAGAAAATAATTTATAATTTATAAATAATTTATATATAGATTCTTTTTCAAGATATGATTCCCATTCTGCAACAAGGGCAGTGAGCATTATTCTCCAGCCATGGGACCAAGCACCTTGAATGAAACCGATGTGCACATGGGGGATGAACCAGGGTCTCGCCATGCTTGAACCTTTCCAAGCAAATGGCACACTCTTCCTGATCTCCAGCTTTCCAACTCAACTTTGCCCAACTGAACTTTTTCGATGACCCAGACCCACTTCTCTTTGATGTTCCAAATCCAAACACTTCTGTTTGCAACTCCCCTTGAATCATATTCATACTTCTTGATCTTCCTTCCACTTTCTTCATACTTTCTTTGCTATTTGGCCTGATTCATTAAAACTTCCCATATAATTAGTGATAACTAATATTAAAATTGGTCAGTCTCTGTTTTTTTTAATTATATTAGTATTATTATTATTATAATAATTACCTTTTGGATTCTGATGATGATTTCCTTTGTGATCTCAGCCTCTCATCTAACCTTTCCTTAGCTTCTCTTGCTACCCCTCCAAGCTTCTCATCTTGATAAGCTTGATTTGACATGCCTCTTTGCTTTATTTTTTTTTTTTCACAAATTAATTAAAACCCAAGTCAATAATATCCCAATTCTATAATCAAATCAAGATTCAAAACTGACCCAATTTTTACTTTATAGTATAAATTAATCAGGAAGAAGAAAAAATAAAGTACCTGGGAAGAAACAGAGGTATGATGAGTTTCATGGTTGCTTGCATACAAGCAAAAAGAAGATCTCCTTGTCAACCCAATAGCGGCGGTGGTTGGGGAATCCGATGAGCCTCCGCTTTGATGGAACCGTCTTCTTCTTGCACATTCAACACCAGGAAGCATACCAGCCATATGTCTTTTTGGATATGTTTGTGTGTATATATTGAGGCAGGGGTTGATTCTGTCTGGTTTGTTGGATTGAAGCAAAACGCAAAACAGGGAAGAGCAAAGGGAGGGGATTATTGAAGGGAGAAGAAAGCTTTTAAAAGAATGATTGGAAGGAAGGAGTAATTAGGAGCAAAGGAAAAAAAGAGGGTTAGATTATTGGGGGAGGGAGACAAAAGCGGGTCCATGCCATTGATTGTTGAAGAAAGAAACAATGGGTATTTTTCCAGTCATTTTCGACTTTGTTTTTCACCCATTGAGCTTCAAAGTTAGAAGAACAAATTAAAGTTAGGTTGTGTCATATTCATATTCATATTCATATTCATATATATATATGTAAATGTAAGAATTAAAGAGAACTAGTAATTAATTGGTGTTTAGTACTATAACCCAACAGTAGTAAAGAAAATTAAAATATGGGAAGAGTTGAAAGAAGAAAAAGAGGGAAAGGTGAAAAATGATAGGAAGGAAGGGACAAGGAAAGGAAGGAGGGAAGGAAGCTTCATGGCAACTAAGCTGCCCACCATCCGCCTACCAGAAACCCTGCGCACTTTGAGTTGAAGGGCGTGCCACGTGATGACTTCATAAACTCTAACTCTCCTCACACCACCAAAACGGTAAAAAACTGACTAGTTTTACACAAAATCGGGCTTTTGGCCTAAAAAAGAATAACACAAAGTCGGGCAAAATTTAGGGGGTTTGGCAGGACCTTCTTATTAATCCAAACTAAGAGGAATTAATAATACTTATTTTTACGTAGCAAAAAAAAATAATACTTATTTTTAAGGTTTTTTTTTGTGTGTTTCTAGGCATGTAAAATTCTACTTTATTCGTTTTAGTTTATCTAGGAACTATTTTGTTTTACTTTTAAATCTAGTATTAAACTCAATTCCATTTAAGCACTGTAACTGTTTGCGCCAAAAAATCTCTTTGGAGACTTTGTGAAAAGGGTATCGAGCATGCCAATCAATTTTGTATAAAAAACTGCGGAGGAAAACTAAAATTGCTTTGAGTGCAGCAACATGTAAATAACCAAATGATTTACAGATCCTGAATCAATGTCACATAAAAGTGTTTAAATCATTGATTTCAGATTCAGAAACAAAGGATTGTTGTAAAAAGGTATTTTCTTGATTCATATGAGAAAATTAACAAGATGTTGTTATATTGATTGCAACGAGCATGTAAATACAAGAGTGGACTTGTAAGAACAGGGTTGAAGAGATTATAAATAATGATTAAGTGTAGAACTTGATTTACAAATGAAAGTGAAAGCATTGGGCTTGAGAGTTGAAAGTTTGAAAGAACGGAGCTTGATTTGATTTGCGCAGGGCAAGTTGTTATTGTTTGTCGTTTGTTGGAGAGCTGCTGGAGGATGAAAAACGTTGCAGCTGCTGGTCTTTATATAGGGGGCGGCTTGGCTAGGGTTGAAGCAATCTGACGGCTCAAAATTACTCCATCTTGCCTCCACTTGATCCACTGCATTTAAGTCTTGATTTTGAATCATTTTAAATAAGGAAACTTCATCAATTCAGCCAAGGAAGAATCCATCACGCCTTGGACTTTGAAATGTGATAATTAACACATTTAAATGCCAAATTTCGGAATTAATTGCATCCCAAAGTCTCGTGCAGCAAGCAGGGGTGGAAAAGCAAGTGCGGAGTGGCCAAATGGTGCTGAAACTGCTTCCAAGTGCCACGGAATTTGAACTTCATCAATTGAACATTGAATTATGCTTAATGCCATGCCACTAAGATCATATATCAATATCAGGAAAAATCGATTAAGGAAATGGCTTAAACTGGGGTCAAAAAACCATATTGCCTTTAATTGAAAACTTGTGAAAAGTTACAAAAAGTGTCAAACATGGCTCGATTTCTCCATATAGCATTTATATTCCATGTAGATTAAGTTTTAATGCTAATGGTGAAATCTCCATGCAAAAATCGTCCCGGGATTGAATTCTGTCCTTAATTGCACAAAATGCAAAAGTTACTTCCGAGCTTGAAATAAGCTGAAATTTGGACAGTATGCTCATTACAACTTGCTGAACATATTTAATAAAGGGTGAACCCTCAAAATCATTCATCTTCAAGCTTGAATTCCAAACCCTAATTTCCTTGTCCTTGATTGAAAAACTATCAAAAGTTCATGCCAGGAAGGCCCAAATCCGAATCCAAAGTCTTGCTTCAGCCTAGCCCTAATTTATGCAGTAAATAGGGTGGCCAAATTATATCTCTCACAAAAATTTCTTGATTCCTCATTAATTATGATGAAATCATAATTTTCATAGTCAAATTAGGAGAAATCAAAGTCATAAATTCAAAGTCAAACTTCTTCTCCTAATTGACTTTGTTTCAAGGTGGTTAAATTCCACTTTTACTTAGGGAAATTGAAATCAAATCACAGCCCTTGATCTTGACATCTTGAGTGCATTTGCAATTTTACTCATGTCCATCGGTTCGGGTCGGTCCATTCGGATTAGTTCCACTCTAGAACCGAGGAAACCGAGGGATTATTTTTGGGACCGAAGACCGACCCGAGGAGACTTGGAACCGATATGGAACCGACCTAGTCGGTTCCTCGGGTTCTCGATTCGGTTCGGTTCTCTAAATATATTTAAACTATATTTTAAATTTTATTTATTTATACATAATAAAAACATATATAATATATATAATATATTTTAAATATATTTATATAAAATATATTTATAATATATTTTAAATTTTATTTATTTATATATAATAAAAACATATATAATATAATATATATAATATATTTTAAATATATATTATATAAAAATATCTATTCGGTTTCTCGGTCCGGTTCGGTTCTCTAAATTTGAGACCGAACTTAGGACTGAGGAACCGAATATTAGGTCAGTTTTGGACCGAGGCATCGATTGGACCGAGAGAACTGACCGAAACCCGGAAAAATTGGTCAGTTCTTTCGGTCCTGGTTGGTTTTGGACAGCTCTAGTTAGTAAGTATATGACTTTAACCGAACATAATTAAAATGACATTATGTACGTTTCCGTTCAATGACCTCATACCTAAAGCTAACATTATCTAAAGCCAACCTCATATAGCATAGTTGAGATTGCATCTGAGATTTTTAAGGATCAAAACATAGTCACTGTAATAATTAAAAAGGGCTTAATGAGTAAAAAGGCCCCTGAACTTACACTGAACTGTCAAATAAGTCACTGGATTTTATTTTGGCCAAATAAGCCCTTGAACTCTTAAAAAGGCCAAATAAGCCATGTTGACAAGGCTAAATGCTCAAATAAGGATTAAACGTTTCAAGATTTTCTCAAAAAAGAACCAAAATACACAATTCCAACAAATTAGAACACATACTTAGAAAATTTTTACAAATTAGGGAATCCTTAAATGAAAACCAATGCTTCTCATGCATATTAAATTTGATAGAAAATAATTGTATCATGTTAATTAAAAATCAAACTCTATTAATCAAAATAAATTCATTAAACGTAATATGATATAAAATTATCGTGTGCATTTCAGTTTATATATATCTCACACACTAGTATTAACTTATATTGTATCCAATTTGTAAAAAAATATTAAGTATGTTTCTAATTTATTGAAATTGTGTATTTTGATTCTTATTTGAGAAAATCTTAAAACGTTTAGTCTTTATTTGAGCATTTAGCCTTAGCAGCAGGACTTATTTGAACTTTTTTAAGAGTTCAGGGGCTTATTTGGTCAAAATAAAAGTTTAGAGACTTATTTGACGATTCGGTGTAAATTCAGGAGTCTTTTTACTCATTAAGCCAATTTAAAAAGAGTCCAATCTATCATCAAATCGCACTGCTCGAAGGTAGTTTGTTATTATGATTACAATAATTTGTATGATAAGGAAAGAATGTTTATGTATATAGTGAATCATAGGAACCATTAGAATAGAATTCGAATGTTATTTTATTTAAAAAAAAAAAAAAAACTTGCTCCATTTAAGTTTTTCTCTTCCCATGCATTTAAATTTTGGGTAAAATTTTTATCTAATAATTCATTTTCATAATACATGATATTTGGCTTAATACCCAAATTAGCCCCTCAACTATCTATTATGAGACAAATTGGTCCCTTCACTTTTTTTTGGACAAATAAATCCCTTAACTTTTAAAAACGAGACAAGTTAGCAATTTTCTGACAAACCATTTAACGCCCGGAAGGTGAGGGCGCATCTAACTTCTGATTAAGACGATTCTACGGCGTTTGAAAGATCTTGACAAGAAAAGTTGGATGGTCAGAGAGGTGAGAAAAAAAAACAATCGGAAGATTTTAGATGTCGAGTCAAATTTAAAAGTTTGAGTAGAAGGTGTGGTCTTATTCGTCGTCGGAACGGGATGAATTTCCGATATGTCAATTTTTGAGGGATGCTAGATCTACTGATTGTTGAGATGAGAAAAAATAACAAAGAAAATGAGACGAATAAGACCGATAGCTCTCAGAGAGTGACATAACATAAATTTAGCTATTTCGACACCAGTAGACCGACATCCCTTATTTTCTTTATTATCGTTTCTTACCTTCACAACGACTAGATCCGCAATTCCTCAGAGAGTGACATATCAGAAATTTAGCCCGTTCCAACTCGAAAAAGACCGCACTTTCCAGTCAAAGTTTTAAATTTGACCCGAGATCTAAAATTTTCTGATTACTTAGTTTTTTCACCTCCCTGACCATCATATTCTTCTCGTCGAGATCTTTCAAACGCCGCTAAAATCGCCTTAATCAGAAGGCAAATGCGCCCTCACCTTCCGGACATTAAATTGTCCGTTAGAAAATTGCTAACTTGTTTCATTTTTAAAAATTATGGGATTTATTTGTAAAAAAAAAAAAGTAAAAGGGTCAATTTGTCCTAAATTAAAGGGCTGATTTGGGTATTAAGCCCATATTATTTTACGTTTAAATATTAAATTTTTTTTTTTGAGAAAATAAATTTAAAATTCATTAATAGAGAAGATCTCAAAGGAGATTGAGATTACAATCACACACAATGAAGACCTCTACCACAAATGACTAGCTTCCTAATCGAAACTTATCGAGCTAACATATGAGCCAATTACAAACCCTTATCTCATCAAATAAAGTGCCCCTTCGTAAAAACTATAACTATCTTAAATCATATGTGCATTGAAGGCTAAACCGAATAGCAAGGATTTCAGCACCTGTGAGACTCCAAATGTGAAAAGATGAATCATGTCTCGAAATCCCCCAAAACCATTTAGACTTGATGAACACCCCAATGATTAAAACTGGAAAAGATCCAATGTTAAACAAGATTACAAGAAAATTATCAACAGAAATCAGAAATTAAGCAGCCGAAAAAAAAACGAAAAACTTGCACTAAATCAAGACTAATGGTTTCACTAGAATATACAGCTATAGGAGTCTCTTAAATTGAGTTCTTCATTAAACAAAAAAGCAAAAAATTAAATCTCTACTCCTCTCCCTTGATGTAACAAAAAAAAAACTCAGATACAGAAAGAGTAAGGAGGGCAAAATTTTTAAATTTTTTAAGAAGAAGAAGAGAAGAGAATTAATTTTTTTTAAGAAGAAGAAGATAAAGAAGAAAAAGGGGTTTTGGGCTCATTAGGGCTTTTCTATTATAAGCACTTCCTTGGTCTTCATAGGCTACTTGCAGCGGGCGTTTTATTATTGTTCAATCGATTAGTCGCATCGGCACTTGATGGGCTCAATCAAATAAACTCCTAATGAGACGGAATTAATCATGAAAAAACCTAAACTCAGTAGAGGGCAAGGAAAAGTGAATTTAACAACAAAACTCATAACCCATAATTAATCGTTGAAATTCTTTTTGCAGGAAGAGAAATTTATCAGTTATTTACGGGTTTGTCTGATTGTGTTTGCAATAAATGGGATTGTTTTCTCACATTTTAAGTCTACCTTATTAAGGTTTTCCTTCCGAACCATTATTTATATCATATGGTTTATATCCCCTAATTGACGTTTTTCATCTTACTAAAATATTAGGTTAATGTCTTCTATTCTATATCTAAAAAACACACAATTTTCTCACACTTACTGATATTTGAGGATGATTAATTAACATAATAACAATTTCGAAATGATGAAAGAAATTTTGGAATGAGGAAGGTCAGTGCCGTTTGGTAACCGCATATATTAACAAAACCATTTGAATTCTCTATTTTGTTTACTCCTCACAAGTCATAACCTACCAAAAATATAAAAAACCTAAAACCATTTGAAAGTGTTGGTTGGTCATTTTAGAACCGATTGATGAAGAAACAGTGTTGTCAGAACCAAATAGAGGAAAGTAATTTTGCTTATTTATTTATATTTATATGCAAGATTTGAACGACCTTAACAAACAGATATTTTCTTCCAATCAACTTAATTATGTTATTTTCAAACTATTTACATGCTTTAGAGACCCATTAAAAATATTAGATCTTCTTCTTTTTTTAAGGTAAAAAATATTAGATTTCCAGTTTTTATTCTATATATATACAGTTTAATAACAACCAAATCTAACATTAAGTTGTGAAAATATTTGACTTTATATTTCTTACTTGCCACTCATGAAAATTCATTACCTTAAAAAACTCGTGAAAAATCACTAATTTCCATTGCATTTCATATGCGAAATTACCGAAATGCCCATCGACAACCCATCCCTGAATTCCGGAAGTAAAGATGTCAACCGTTCCCTCATTCGTCATTCCCCCACCATTTCCGTCCTTTCCCGTACTTTCAACCCCCAATCCCATCCCTATATACAAATACAATATCCCTCTTCTTCTTCCTCTCAGTTTCAAAGAAAAACAAAAAAAAGGAAAAACCCAAAAAAAACAAAAACAAAAACCTTTTCTTTTTCTGAAGAGAAAGAGAGAAGAAGAAGAAGAAGAAAAGGTAACGGAAATGAGCAACGAAACCGATCCAGGCAGTCCATTATCTCCAACATCTCTAAAACAAAAGCTGAAATCTTCCCTCCGTCTCCCATGGCTCCGCCACCATGGCCACCACCACCACCACCATGGCACCCCCCGAAGTGCGTCAGCGTCAGCGTCTCCTCTTCCGTCTCCTTGTCCAACTCCAAGCCCTCACGGCGGCAAGAATATTAATAACCTTAATAATATTAACGTCGACAAGCCAAAGCTAACCAGGACAATGTCACCTACGTGGCTAAAGTCACCAGAATTCCGAGACAAGTGCCGGAACTTGATTAGCCGCATTGGACATGCAGGTCATCATCATGGGAATGGCGGCAGTCATCATGGGCATGGGCATGCGCATGGGCATCATCATCATCATCATCATCATCATAATCACGGGAGACGACACTCGGCGGATTTTCGATATGATCCATCGAGTTATGCGTTGAATTTCGACGAAGGGAAGAATGATAGCCAACTTGATGAGTTCCCTTTGAGAAACTTTTCTGCAAGGTTGCCTCGTTCTCCTCCTCCTTCTTCCACTGCTACGACGTCGTCTGCTTCTAGAGAAATCACCGCTTACACTTAATATATACTTGTTTAATACAAAACATTGGTGCTTTAATGGGTTAATTTGTGTGTGTTTTTATGTTGAATCATTTATATGGAATAGTACTGATGATGGCTAAGTGAGAATATGTTGGTACTTGGTAGGGTTTTTTTTTTCATTAATTTGTTCTTGTTTAAAATGAAAATTGCTTGGAATTGTAGATATATAATCTTTTTGCTCTTGTACGTTTTCATCAATTTTATTAATCTTGGATCAAAGGTTTATGGTAAATAAATGAACCCACATGAATCTTCATATTTTGATACGTATACGAGAGGTTAGATAGATGGATTGAGAGAGCAGTGAGGTTTGAATTTTGAACAATCAGGCTATTAACTATAATCCAAAAAAATCTGAGTTGATGGCTTAAGAAAAAGGAGAGACGTTTCTCATTTCCCTGAGAATCTTAGGTTGATGGCTTAAGAGAAAGGAAAGAACCCTAGATACTAATAAAAGAGACTCATCATTTATGGGAACAAAAATCATCAGTTTGACTAATTAAACATCATAAAGAATCATTAATTGGATTAGAAGATATGGGTCAAGGCTTAAAAATACACTTATATCACCTAGGAAAATGTTAAGAAGCAACCTCTTAACCATCTCCGTATTTGAGTCACCAAGCCAACTCTTTAGTACATTCCAATGTGCTATTATACGTGTCACCGTATACGTCAATGACCAAAATCAGTCTACACAGTTGTTAATGATGAACTACCATCAATGACCGGTTTTGGGACTTCTTTAACTTTCAAATTCTAATTCTACCGGTGAATAATTTTTGAGTCGAGTGTTATTGGTTAATTAGTATAGGTATGCATGCATTTTTTTTTCTTTTACTTAATTTAACTTAACATATGATTAAACTTTTACATATAATGTACTTAACATATGATATGTAATGTCAATGATATTGACAAGTAGGCCAGTCCATGGGCCTAAAGGAAATCTAGAAAGTACCCAATTAGGCTCCGATTCCGAAGCAACAAAAAGCCCAACTTGAGGGTTGGGCCTAATTTGCCCTGTAGAAAAGAATGTTCTCGTATATGCTCTTCAATAGTCAGTCAAACACCAAAAATGAATTGAAAAGAAAAGGGAAAAAAAAAAATGAAAAAGTGTAGTGGTTTTAGAAAGAAATCAGAATCTAGTAAGATACCACCTTCCTGGGATAGAACAAACTTGTCAAACGTCTTAAAGATTCTCCCATTTTGTCAAAAAGTGTGGTGTTGTGATGAATTCGGAATTCGGACCACTTTTCCAAATTTCCCAATTGCCTGTTTTGCGAAAAGACACATGTGTTCTCCTCACCCATGTGGATTCAGCTCAAACAGCCGTTTCGTTTATGAATAGTGAATACCCCACCGAATTTATTTTACTATATAATAGATTAATTAATTAATGTCCCATCTTAGGTTTTTTTTATAAATATATATATATATATAATTTCTACTATATATAATAGTATATCAGAAAGAAAATAAAATGCTGAACTTTATTCAACTATTTCTCCCAAGAAAAGACAGATCCATTGTAGATATAATTTATTTTAATAAATATATATTTTTTGTTCGAAATGTTAGATATTTCATTTTAGACGGTGAGAGGAATGGGAAGATGGACCCATTCTCTTTAAACAGTAGGGAGAGTGGAGATGGACCAACAACAATCAACAAATATTCAAATCTCACCCCCTTAGCCCCTTTGAATATATACAAGTCCAAAAAGAAGTTCAATTTTTTCTAACTATAATGTTCACTCAGAAACTCCCTAAAATAAACTAGATATTCAATAATTAGTTAGCCCGTTCTTAAAGGGTTTCTTGTTCAATATCTTATTCATAATCTCTCTCGTTGTATACTTTTTATTTCTCATGTATATATACATTTTACTAACGCTTATTGAGTGGAATGGTAAAATATTAATGTCTCCTTAGAGAAAGTATTCGATTTAAGTTTTATAAACTGAAAAAATAGACATTAGAAGAGTGTTTTTGTGCATTTAGTAGAACGGTATGTTAGCGGTGTGATTAATACTGTATAGATGAGATTACATTGCACAGATCAAATTAGATACTTTACGGATGAGATTATTAGAGCAACAATTGAATCAGAAATTACACTTAAGGTTCCGTTTGATCGGTGTACTGACCCAACGGCTAGTAAACAATTGCACTAAACATGGCCAATAATAATGAAGAGGAAGAGGAGCAAACAAAAAGCCGTGGGAAAACTAATAGACTGGAGGGTGATCGGCATGAAAAATGCATGTATATATACTTTTAATTAATTTTCAATTATTGTGATCCTTCTTAAATTAACCCATTCGAAGAATTATATATTCTACAAATTTAGCAGATAAATAGTACATCTTGCTTTCCTTGATAGTGCTCAAGTCATCTAACCCCAACTTCAAGTAAAATGTTGTCATTAAAATAAAAGTAAAAGAAAAAGAGTGGAAATTCAACATGAATTTTATAAAGATGCATCGACCAATGGTTACGTTGGGAGTGGATTGCAATTGTAGGAGTTTGACAAAATATCCAATAAATGAGCACCATCACAGCCTTCTCTATCACGAACTGTAATACTACTAGTTGTTACAACCGAAAAGACAACATAAACGTGTGGGGTTTTCATATCTTAATTTCTAACACTGAATTTACCAATTTTAGGAAACACTTCATGTCCCACAAAATTGTTTTTAGGTTTCTAATTGTCAATTCGATTGTTGTTTCAAAGATGTTTCTAGGCAGATCATAATCAGATCCTAGAAGCAGATGAGATATGATGTGTACATGAATTTGTATTTTGTAGTGTACTAGTGGTAGGGTTTTTCCTTTTTTCAAAATGGGAAATTATTTGATAATATACTTTTTAGTTTTTAAAGATGGATAATTGGAAGATTTTATTTCTTTATTTTTGAATATTTGAGATTAGTACCAGTGGAATCCTTCATAGTTATAGAGCGTCAAACTCCACCCAAGCACGGGAGGGATTTGAATCCATGTCGTTATTTCCCTACACTTTTATTAATTATAGTGTAAATACGATATTCTTTCAGAATTAAACATTTGTAGACTATCTATGTATATCACATAGAATAAACTATAACCGGTTTAATTTTAGGTTGTGTTTGGTTAGGGTGCATCTGAGATTAAGGGCGTAACGTGCCTTTTGGAATCTTAGATAGTCATGTTTGATATGCGGAATGGAGATTCTGGGTCGCCAACATTCCCGGTGCCTTTTGGAACCGTCGTTGCCACTGTAAGTCTCACTCTCTTGATTCCCTCATGTTGAATGCATCTGTTTTGCTTCATATGGTTTTTAAATATCTCTGTTTTTGCTTCAAAATAGGTTTCGAAAACCCTCTTTTTGTCTTCAAATTAGGTTTCGAAATCCTCTGTTTTAGTTCAAATTAGATATAAAAAACCCTCTGTTTTGCTAATCCATTTGGGTTCGCAACTTTTGCTTGAAATCAGGGTTCGAAATGTATGTATTTCGAGTATAATTTTTGGGTTGCAGTTTGTGTCTTTTTTTGTTTAGGGTATAATCTAAACTGCCTTAACTACCTCTGTCTTTTTGTTTCGAGTATAATCTATTCAGGCTGTATTTGAATTTCAGATTCTTGTTGGGTCTCTTTTGTATTTTTATCATTGCTTCTAAATAGATTCTCATGTATCGCACTTGCTGTTGCTATTTACATAAATTTCTCTGTTTAGTTTATTCATTGCTTCCTTTGGTGATATGCTTTTATATGGTTCTTGGAACTGTGTATGTAAGTTGCTAAAATTGGAATTGTCTCTAATCTAAGTTGTTGTTTAGTTGCATTTTTTGGTTTGTTTGTTTACCTTTTGGTAATGAGTGTCTAAGTTAATTTATTGATCTATTCGCAGTTTAGCATTCACCCATGGATCCTCGTAGGAGACATAGAGTTTGGACAAATGAGGAAAGTAGAACTTTAGCCGATTGTATGAAACATTATGATGATGTCAGGCTGCAATGGGGTGTTGTACTTGATTCTATAGTCTCTCTGATTGAGCAAAAGTTACCTGACTCGTTCTTTAGCAAACCCCATGTTAGGAGAGTAGAATAAGAACAATGAAAAGGGACTATTGGCAAATCAAGGAGATGTTGGAGTACCCATTGTTTTGTTGGGATGAAACCAATCATAAGGTTGAGGGGGAACCAACTGCATTTGAGATGTGGTTGAGGGTAAGAAACTGAGTCCATAGGCATTTCCTTATGATTTTAGTTAGTTTGAAAAATAATTAATACATTAAAACCGTTTGTTTATTTCAGAACATCCTTATGTTAAGAGGGTCGAAGGCAAGAGTTTTCCCCTGTATAATGATTGGGACAAGCTGTTCAACAAAGTTAACACGGTTAAAGTAGTAGATAGCTGAGGTGTTTTAAGTTGTTTGGATGTTTCATGTAGTTTAAATTTTTATGCCCTTGTTTGTTTATTTTTCTTGTTGACAGTACTTGATTTCATTAATGTACTTAGTTATGCTGGAGAAGCTGTTTAATTACTTATCACAGTCATTTATTACATGTTGTATTTTATGTATTGAGCATCTTTCGAATTAAATTATCTTGTTAGGGTACAATCATGGATAGGCCTACGGGTCTTCCAAGAGTTTGGATAGCTGATTAAGATAGAATTTTAGTTGAGTGCATGCATCGTATTGATGCTGCTGGGCAATGTTGGTCTGAATTAGTGGATATACTACCAGAAATGATTGAGATCTGCTTACCTGGTTCTGGCTTCACACAGCCCCAAGTTGAGAGTAGAATAGGGGAATTGAAGTGGGACTACTTTCAAATCAGGCACATGTTGAGGGTGAACCCTTTGTTTCATTGGGATGCAGTGAATCATAAGATTGAGGGTGAACCAACAGCATTGGATACGTGGTATAGGGTAATAAAAAACCCTGATTATAAATAAGTTAGTTTATCATATCAAATTTGAGGGGTTTTATCATCATATTAATAAACATCCAATCATTATTGCAGGAACATCCTGTATATGCAAGCTTTCGATTCAAAATTTTTCCCTTATTTGAGGATTTAGATGATCTATTTGATGAGTGTTGATTAAGGTTTGGCTTTGGCTTATTTTAGGGTTTGGATAATTTGTAGAACATGAGTTCTTGACATTTGTTTTAGTTACTTATCTGTGTGTTTTGGATTAATAAAAAATTATTTATTGATATTGGCTTTACTTGCTACAATTATGGATTTTATGCATCTATCATTTTTGTTATGTGCCATTATGGAATTATATGTATTTTTATGGATGGCAGTTTAGGGTTCAATTATGGATAGGCCTAGGACTGTTGGTAGAGTCTGGACAAATGATGAAATTATTATTTTAGTTGACATGATGTTGGGTATTGGAGATGCTGGGGAACGTTGGGAGGATAATAAAAAGCTGCTGGTAGACATGATTGAACTTAGCTTACCTGGTTGGGGCATAACACAGCCCCAAGTTAAAGCTAGAATTAAGTGTTTGAAGAGAGACTATTTCTCAATCAGGGAGATGCTGAGGTCTCCAGTGTTTTGCTGGGATGAAGTGAATCATAAGGTTGAGGGTGTTAGATATGTGGTTTAGGGTAAAAACCTTGGCTACTTATGCTACACGGTTTATTTCATAATTTGGATAAGCAGTTACATTATATTAATAATCTCAAAATTTATTAATGCAGGAGAATCCTTGTTCTGCAAGGCTTCGAGGGAAATCTTTTCCCCTCTATCAGAAAATGGCCTATCTGTTTGATTCGGATAGGAACATCCAGTACCTTTAGTTGCTGACATTGTGTCTAAGTTGATGACATTCCAGTACTTAGTTACTTCTAGGGTTTAGTTTAGCCTTCGTTTAAGGTTTGGACAAACTAATTTTAATTTATGCTTATGGTTTGAATTATGGAATTATTAGTGTTTATGGTTTGAAAATTATTTATGCTTGTATCTGTTTAGGTTTGTGGTAGAAATGGGTGGAAAGTATTATATTGTTTTCAAGTGTTGCAAGCCGGGAATTTATGGAAGTTGGGAGGAAGCAAAGGACCAAGTTAATGGTTTTCGAGGTTGCCACCATAAGATGTACAAGGATCAAAAGGAAGCGGAAATGACTTTTCTTGAGTATTGGAATCTCAATGAGGTTGAAAACAAAGTAATTAAGAAACAACCCTTGAAAATGAAAGAGATCAAAGCTTATATTGTTGATCAGTCCTTTCATAAAGGATTTAATTATGGGATTTGGGGTAGGGGTTGTTACAACAATGTTTATTTTTTGGATTGGAAAATGAATTAGATTAGTGTAGTTTACTTAATTAATTAAAAATAATTTTATGTGTAAACCCGTAAAATTAATTAAATTAAACTTATTAATATTAGATATATGTTTCATAGCAATTTATTTATGTATTAATGTGTCGTTATGTAATAGTGTAAGTTGATTGTTAACACATAAATTGAGAGGGTATGAAGGTAATCTACCATTTTTGGATGTAACATTCCGGCAAACCAAACCAAACATGGTATGCAAAGATACCCGAGAATGTCAACCAAACAAAAAAAGGCACTTACCCGGGAATGTGATTCCCCGGTAAGTTGAACCTGGAATATTTACATTGTTGGGTATCTGATATAGCCACAAACCAAACGCAACCTTAAGGTTCTGAGTGTGGAGCTCGTTTTACTTTTTTATTACACATTATCTTTCCATTTATAATGTAATTAATCTTAAAAAAATAATTTTAAAATAAAATTAAATTTTGTTGAATTAAAAATATAATATTAAATTTAGTAAATTTAAGCGTGCCTAAAACAATTTTGTTGATAGGTCAGATCAAACCATAAATAAGCAAATAAATTGTTAAGCATGCTCAACTCATGAACAATTCTAATAAAAGAAGTTCCCATGCCATGTAAAAAAAAAGAAGTTCTCATGCCAAAGATGAGTATATCATTACTAATACTATTTTTTTTTTTTGGCATAAATACCACTTTGCATCCTTAAGTTTGTACGGACTGTCATTTTGCCCCCAACTTTTTTATTTTGACCAAAACGCACCCTAAAGTTTTATTTTTGTGCCACTTTGCACCCTCTGTCCGGTAGGACAAAACAAATCGATCGCGGCGTCCGACGTGACATGCCACGTGGACAAAAAAAATGACACGTGGCATGTATCCTTTTGTGTTTTTGAAACATGTGGCATGCCACATGTCACTTTTTGGTACACGTGGTGTGACATGTGTCACTTTTTGGTACATGTAGCACGACTTTTTGGTACATGTGGCGTGCCACATGTCACTTTTTGGTACACGTGGCGTGCCACGTTGGACACCGTGATAGAATCGTTTGTCCTACCATGACGGAGGGTGCAAAGTGGCACAAAAATAAAACTTTAGGGTGCGTTTTGGTGAAAATAAAAAAGTTGGGGACAAAGTGGCAGTCCGTACAAACTTAAGGGTGCAAAATGACATTTATGCCTTTTTTTTTTTTGAGGTAAACATTACTAATACTATTGATTGTTTAAAGTGTAAGAACTCTTATTAGGTGACAAAATTCTTAAAACAAATCATAGGGATTAGGGAGGAAATTAAGTTCATTGGTATATGGCACTATGAACAACCAAATTCTTGCCAAACACGAGCTGAGCTCAAACAATACAATGACAAAATGTAATTATCACTATAAGTGTTGATGACGGGACCGTTAGCCGACTGCAAGTGCGCCGGAGTAAGGCGAAGGAGCACCTGAAAACCAGAGAAAGTGTCAAGAGCGGCGGGGTTGAGTCCCCGCGTTTAAGCTCCGATGCCTAAGTCAGAGAATACCCAAGGGTTTAGTAGAGTAGAGTTCAGTAAAGAGAATATCATACCTTGAGTATGGAAGATATGGGGGTATTTATAGAGGTTCGTAGGTCACATGCTCGGGGGAGTACTCATGCGAGTTGCACGTGCTCAGGGGAGCGCACGTACGAGTTGCCATGTCATGGATCACTTGCTGGTCTTGGGCCACTAGGGCCTGTAATGAGCAAGTGTCTTGGGCTTGCTCATTGGACCTCAATTGTGCCATGCTCAACAATTGCCCCCCAGCCGTGAGGGTGGTTATAAAGTGACCGAACGAAACGGCTCTTTCCTTAAGCATCGGGCGGTCGGGTGGATTTGCTTTGAAGCGGGATTAGGAAAACCAGAGAACATGTGCTCTCGTCAACCGGTATTTGTATTTTTGTTGCAATTGCAAAATTTCAAGAATATTGGGAGTGTTGCCGAATGGTCATAACAATTAGGTTTCAAAATTTTGAAACATTTTCTTTAAAGGGAGCGGTTGTGTGTCATAATAGCCCACGTCGTGTGTCGCCTACGTATTGAAACCCTGTTGCCATTTTTATTTTTAAGGGTTCCGCCCTTTTGGCTAGTTCTTCTCTCTCCTTTTCACTTCATCTTCTTCAAATGTTTGATAGCACATAGTCTCCATATTTGCTACTTTTGATGATTTCAATGGAACGGTCGGCACATCAGGTTTGTTTGGATGCAAGATTATTGCTTAAAAGATTTGCACCAAAGGAGAGCATTTAGCAATTAGGTTTGTTGAATGTAAGCTTGTGAAAAGATCCCTCTTGAAGGGTGGAACAATCGATCATGAATAAATTGGTGATTGCACGTGTTCAGGGGAGCATTCGGTGCTAGCATTCTTCACTCGCACGGTCGGCACTCTAAATTGAGTACTCTTCTTTCGCGCGTTGGTAATTGCACCTGCTTAGGGGAGTTGCACATGTTCAAAGAAGCATTTGGTGCTCTTCATTAAGCATGCTTCACTCGCGCGGTTGGCACTCTTCATTGAGCACTCTTCTTTCGCGCATTGGTGATTGCACGTGCTTGGGGGAGTTGCACGTGTTCAGGGGAGCATTCGGTGCTCTTCATTAATCAGTCTTCACTCGCGCGGTCGGCACTCTAAATTGAGCACTCTTCTTTTGCGCGTTGGTAATTGCACGTGCTTAGGGGTGTTGCACATGTTCAGAGGAGCATTCGGTGCTCTTCATTAAGCATTCTTCACTCGCGCGGTTGGCACTCTTCATTGAGCACTCTTCTTTCGCACATTGGTGATTGCACGTGCTTCGAGGAGTTGCACATGTTCAGGGGAGCATTCGGTGCTCTTCATTAAGCATTCTTCACTCGCGCGGTCGGCACTCTAAATTGAGCACTCTTCTTTCGCGCGTTGGTAATTGCACGTGCTTAGAGGAGTTGCACGTGTTCAGAGGAGCATTCGATGCTCTTCATTAAACATTCTTCATTCGCGCGGTTGGCACTCTTCATTGAGCACTCTTCTTTCGCGCATTTGTGATTGCACGTGCTTGGGGGAGTTGCACGTGTTCAGAGGAGCATTCGGTTCTCTTCATTAATCAGTCTTCATTCACGCGGTTGGCACTCTTCATTGAGCACTCTTCTTTCGCACATTGGTGATTGCACGTGCTTCGAGGAGTTGCACATGTTCAGGGGAGCATTCGGTGCTCTTCATTAAGCATTCTTCACTCGCGCGGTTGTCACTCTTCATTGAGCGCTCTTCTTTCCCGCATTGGTGATTTCACGTGCTTGGGGAGTTGCACGTGTTCAGGGGAGCATCCGGTGCTCTTCATTAAGCATTCTTCACCCGCGCGATTGGTCATCATGCGGTCAACATGCATTCTTCACCTCGTGATCTATGAGAACTCTTCACTCTGAGGTCTTATGAGCACTCGGCGCTTCGTGATCGACGAGCACTCGGCGGTTTATGGTCTAGGAGCATTCGGTGCTTTTGCAGTCTATGGACCCCTAGGAGGGATTTTTGTTTTGAAGTCGAGGAGGTAATGCATCTCGCTCGCCTTTTGGCTTCTTCCTTGCCAACCCTTAAGACGCGTTGGGCCCTTAAGAAGGATCTTTGCCTTTGAGGTCGAGGACGCAACACATCTCGCTCGCCTTCTGGCTTTCGTTCTGAAGTCAAGTATAGAGCTAATTTTACAATTGCTCGCCCTTTTGACTTGTTGGTCGCTCACCCTTTTGACTTGTTGGAGATGGTCATATGACCCACTGCTCCTTAGGTAGCGTTCACATATTGGTGAAAATAAAGGATATTTAATACAATTGATAAGATGAATAACTGCTCTTATTTGGTCGAGGATGGTTATACCACCGCTTGCCAATTATCCTTAGTTTTGAGGTCAAGTATAAAGCTAATCTTTACGATTGCTCGCCCTTTTGACTCGTGCTTTTATTAGGTCGAGGATAGTGAAACCAATCGCCCGTCCAATTAGCATTGGTCCTGAGGTCAAGTATAGAGCTAATTTTTACGATTGCTCGCCCTTTTGACTCGTGCTTTTATTGGGTCGAGGATAGTGAAATCAATCGCTCGCCAATTAACTTTGGTCTTGAGGTCAAGTATAGAGCTAATTTTACAATTGCTTGCCCTTTTGACTTGTTGGAGATGGTCATATGACCCATTGCTCCTTAGGGCGCTCACATATTGGTGAAAGCAAAGGATATTTAATACAAGTGATAAGATGAATAACGACTGGTGTTTTTCACTTTCATTGATAAACTTTTAAAGACATAATGGACATAAGTAAGTAACAAGTGGTGGTTTATATTTTATATTTTCATTGATAAAACTTTCTTTGACAATCTATTGGTAGTGTTTCTTCTGGAGCGATGATCAGCTGCATGGGGGGTTCATCAATTGCAATTGCATCAATTCTGGAGGTCAACATGTTGAGCTCCATGTCCACTCGTTCGGCTGCATGGACGTCTTGCCCCTCAGTGCTGCTTTCGCCGCTCTTTCTCAACACCTTCTCCACCATCTTCTAAGATTTCTTTTTAGTAGGGAGCACTAGAGACTCCAAGTGGTAGTACCTTGAGGTTCTCTGATTAGTGCACATGTAACCTATTCCCGTTGGAGTGAGAAATTTCACCTTAAGACAATATATAACGTCCACTATTTTCACTCTTTTCATGAGAGGTCGTCCGAGAAGCACGTTGTGGGTAGGTGCCAAGTTTACTACTACAAACTTGTGGAGAAAGTTGAGCACGTGCTCTCCATCACCTATGCAAATGGTTGTTTCGATGGTACTTATTGTAGGGATTGGGAGCAAGTCGAAACCATAAATAGGTCCAGATGATTTGAGTTTTGTATCCTGCAACTTTCAACTACTTAGTCCTTTTTCCTCATCGCTTCTCTTGAAGGGCGACCGACGTGGGGACCTACTCCTCTGCCTTTCCGTAGGTCTTTCTCTGTTGGCCAGTACTCATGTGTTCTCTATGGGGGGAGGTTTTTTAGCTTCATTTGTTTTTCTGCTTGGGTATACAACTGGACTTTGTCGAAAAGTTGCTTCAATCTTTTTGGCTTCATCTCAAATAGGTTGTGGAACAACCGTTCTTCCCTAAAGCCTTCCATATAGGCCCTAATCCCATCTTTATCCGGGACATCATCCACCTCCAAACAAGCATCTGAGAATCGATTAGTGAAGGACTCCACGGTCTCACCGGCGACCTGCTTTACACAGAACAAATGATCAATAGTCTTTGCGATTCTCAATTGGCTGTGGAAGTTGGAGAGAAACACTTGACACAACTGGTCAAAATTCACAATTGATCCTCTGGGGAGCTTGTAGAACCATGTCCTTGCCAGGCCTATGAGGGTTGTTGGAAACACTCTGCACATGATATTTTCTGAGACGTTCTGCAAGAGCATGAGCTCTTGGAAATGGCTCATGTGTTCTTGTGGATCTCCTGAGCCATCGTATTTTATCTTTGGCATCTTCAGGCCTGGAGGGACTATCTCCTGCATTACAACTGCAGAGAGTGGGGTATGTGTCTTATTTATCATTTGGAGGGTTTCTTCAGCCGTTGCTGTCCGATGCCTCGTCAGCTGCTCATTCATCTCTCGTCGCAGCTGTTCTCTCAACTCATTTAACTGTTGCTCCCCTACCGCGATTGGTGTCGCACTTTGAGGCTGAGTTGTTGTATGTAGGGTTCGTGGTGTAGCAGTGACTTGGCTTCGAATGGGAGCAACAGGACCGCGATGAGCTATGGGAACTTGGGCTTGGTTTCTTCGACCGTTCACCGCTATCCCTAAGTAAGTGGGGGTTTCAGCAGTCCCATATGTCCTGGTAGCGTCCGTTCGGTCGTCCCCATAAGAAGAGTTGCTTTCAGACACCTCTTGCACACCACGAGGCAAGATTCTCACGTTGTTGTTCAACAGAGGAAGGGGATCCCGGTCATCCACGGGGTTGGGGGGCTCAGGCGGGGCCGCAGCGTTTGCACGAAGGAGGGCTTCTTCCAAAACTGCAGTCCGAGCCTCGTCCCTCGCCTCCTTTTCCTTGGCTTCCTTGCGATCTTGTTGCATCTGAGCCATCAGAGCTCTCAGAAGTTCCGCATTGCCATCTTGCTCCCCATGCTGAAGAGGTATGGGAACCGGCTGTGGAGTTGCTGAAGTGGAGGCTCCCGCAACGTTGACTGGCATGGGGCAATAATATGGCATGTAGTTGAAAAGATGATGCATCGCGTGCGCCGAGACCGTCGGAAGATCTGTTGGGGTCGGCACACTTGGTGTCTGGGCTGCCAGACTCAACGGAGGAGGTTCAGACGTGGATGGTGTTTCAGCTCCACGTGTTAGATCTTGCAAAAGGTTTCTCTTTGTTGAAGTTTCACTTGGTTTCTTGACTTGAGATGCATCTGGTGTTCCTTCCATGGCAGTTGTCTGACGTCCCCACGGACGGCGCCAATTGTTGATGACGGGATCGTCAGCCGACTTCAAGTGCGCCGGAGTAAGGCGAAAGAGCACCTGAAAACCAGAGAAAGCGTCAAGAGTGGCGGGGTTGAGTCCCCGCGTTTAAGCTCCGATGCCTAAGTCAGAGAATGCCCAAGGGTTTAGTAGAGTAGAGTTCAGTAAAGAGAATATCATACCTTGAGTATGGAAGATATGAGGGTATTTATAGAGATTCGTAGATCACATGCTTGGGGGAGTACTCATGCGAGTTGCACGTGCTCAACGTGTGAGTTGCACGTGCTCAGGGGAGCGCACGTGCGAGTTGCCATGTCATGGATCACTTACTGGTCTTGGGCCACTAGGGCCTATAATGATCAAGTGTCTTGGACTTACTCATTGGATCTCAATTGTTACATGCTCAACAATAAGCATTAATTATGCTTTCGGTAAAAACTTAAAAGAGTTTCCTTTTGATTATAGCCATGCCAAAAGCAAAACATAGAAAGAATTAAGAGAAGGTTCAACGTCTGATCCTAAGATCTTTGACATTTTGCATAAGGAATTTGGATTTTGGAAAAGGAAAAAGTTCTAAACTACTATAAAGATTTGTTGGTATTTTAAAAATCTCAACCAAACTCTCTTAAAAAAAATATATTTGGGGTATAAGATAATTAATCAAATTAATAAATCTTTTCACTTCTGGCAAAAAAAAAAAAAAAAACTTTTCACTAATAGTAAAGTTATTAAGTAACCTTATCTTATTTTTATATTATCAGAAAATAATCAAACGCGGTTTCCCCACGGAATACAAGCTTTTACGTTTGGATAAATTTTCTAACCAATACTTTCTCTACATTTTTTATTTTTATACTTCATTTTTGTCTTTGTTGTACTCTTTTTTCCCCTTTGCCCATGATTTCATATATATACTCTGTTTACTTTATTTTTTTCTCATGGCTAACAACGCGCAATTTAATAATTTAATCTGAAAGTTTAAGAAATCTTTTTACAAGTGATGATAATACCTAAAAGATCTTCAACTAACAACCGTCCACCTATATATATTAACTAACAAACTGCCTACACCATAATTAAAGGCTTTAATTCAAAAACAATTCATAAAAAGTTGGTGTTGAGTTGTTCTTGCATCCTCCAACATCTCCCTTGGTCTCCCTAGTGCCCTATTTATTCTTTACTACTATCTTGATTTTTTTTAAGAACTTTTTTTTTTGAAGAATACATTCTTTATTTGTTTAATAACAAATGACACTAGCATTCTTCTCCTTCCTCCTTCCTTCCTTTTTTCTTTTAAGAATGTTACACTTGTTGGTCATTCAAGAGATTTAGATATATATATATATATATATATATTTACCAAAGGAAAGTTGGTAATTAAGTGGTAACATGGTCTAATATGACTTGTTAATTGATTAATTACCTATTATAACTTTAGGAAAATAAAATTAAGTCCATTTGGTAGGAAGGAATTAAGGAAATGGGTGATGAAGGAAATTTACTCAATTCAATGGTGGTGATGCACAATCATATATGCTACTTTGAAGAATGATAAAAAAGGAGAAGCAAAATGGAAGAATAAACGAAAGGATTGATATATAATTACCAAGATAGTTCGTGTAGTAGGAATTTGATGTCTTATAAGCAATGTTTTGCATTCTACGAATTACTATTTTTATTTATTTTTTGCTTATTAGACAATTTGGTCATTGAACATTAAATAAAGTGACAAAGTTCTTAAACTTTTAAAATTGTCAATTGCACACATGAATTTATAAAAAAAATGGACAAATTAGCCATTTTGGACGGAAATTTGTACCTGTCCGTTGTTTGTCCAAAAATGGTTATTTTGTCCATTTTTTACAATTTTAGATATGCAATTAGCAATTTTAGCTAATTTATCCATTCCTTACAAATTAAAGTGCCAAAATGTCCATTAAACCTTTTTTTAAATGATTTCTAATTACTTTTGGATCAAGTATCAAAATATTTTTTTTGTTAAAGAAGTATCAAAACAAAATATATTGTATATATATATATTTTTTAAAATTTTTACTACTTGTTTTCAAGTGATCCATTTCTTCTCTTTTTCTATTGGAGAATGCATCATTAGATTATACACGTGTCCAAACTCAAAGTCCATGTTTGATATTTTTCAAGAAAAAAAGGAAAAAAAGTCAATGTTTAATTAAATTAATTAATTACCAAAATTAATTCATTGGTATTTAATCGCACCTAAAATTCTTGGCGGAGGAAGCAATTGGTCTGTACTACTACTAAATAAACTTTGATATACTATTGGAGAAAATTTAAGTTGACCTAAGTTAGTGTGGGTTTGGGGTGGATGTAAACAACATTTTTGACAAACATATTAAACTTTGATTAATTTAGAGTTGAGGCACCCAGGTTTTATATGTGAAAAATAAAAGTTTCCAATGTGTATTTTTTCCTTTAAATTAGAAACTTCATTTAAAAGATAAAACTGTCATTTTAAATCATTATAAGTTTTTATACCTTAAATGCAAGTTTTATCAAATTGGTCTATGAGTCACATGAGTTGTTTTTACTAGCATTTTCAAGTTATGTAGTGAGTGATATGCTCGAAAGTCTTGTTTCGAGACTTTGATTAAGGGGAATAAGTGCTTAATCACTTATTATTGGGTATTGGAATTTTAGTTTAAATGATCCAGATCAAATAAATTTTGTGGCCATTTTATATTATGAAAAAAAAGTAACATAGCATTTTATACAAGACCCTCAAACCAGTACATCATACAAGTTGAATTTAATTTCCCCTTTATCTATTATTATGGTACTAAACATCATGTATATTGGGTAACAACTTGTAGAACTGGAAAAAACATGGGACTTTGCTGAAAAAAACTTTAAAATATTTAAACATGACAAAGAGAGAACCAAAAAAATAAATAGTGCTACAATTTGAGCAAATCCTTTGCTTAATGAGGAAAGAAAGAAATATTCCAAGTATTTTGGAATAATGAGAGTAGTATATATAATACTATAAAATTAAATAAATTAAAACAGATTAAGAGGAAAGAAAAATAATGAATCTTTTCGGATAATAAGAGCCCACTGCATGCCCCCACCAAAGTCTTAAGTCCACCTCAAGCAAATTGAACAAGTCACCATCTTCCTTTTTTCTCTTCTATAAAATCAAATCAAAATCAAAATTCATCCCCAAAAACTCTTGACTGAAATTCTGCATGAAACCATCCACGTGCCGTCACCCCTAATCCCTCTCTCATTTTCTCACTTTCCTTAATTCCTTATGACTTAAGAAAATTTAATTCTAAGAGATAGACACCCAAAAGAAACAGAGTCACTGCCATTTTCAATCTTTGTCAGTTTTTCCGAGAAAATTAAAAACCTCTCCCAGAGAAAAAAAAAAATCCCATGAATTTTATTTTCAAAACAAAATAAAATCCGAAAATACAAAACGTATTCCCAGAGAGAGAGGGGGGAGATAGGAAGCAGAGGGACAAAAAGAGAGTTCGAAACAAATAAAAGATTCATCCAAAGCACAAGAAAAGCCCTGAATCAAAGGCGGCCCAGAAGCAGCTCAAGCAATAGCACCGACCCTGTCTCTCTGTCTCTTCTACTTCCATCTGTAACTCTCTCTCTCGCACACCGCTTTAATCTGGTACGAATTTCCTTTTTCTTTTAGCTCTGTTAGTTGCTTTTATGAAAAACCCTTTTAAGTAAAAGAAGGTTTATTGCTGTTTCTCAGAGCTAGTATGTGAAAATTATAGTGTAGTTCAAGGAAATAAACAAAACCCAGAAACAAAAACCCTAGTTTATCTCTTCTGCCCTTGATTTAAACTACATTTAAGCTGAAATTTCATTTTAGCTGAACCCTTATTTGTAGATAATGGCATTTGATCAAAACTCAATACCGAAAGATCTAAGGCCGTTGAATGTAGCTAGAACTGTAACTGAAGAGCCCCGCATTGGGGCTGCGTTGGCAGCTACTACCAATGGCGGTGCTAGAACCATTGAAGGGGTTTTTTCTACCCCAGCTCGAGAGCCTGGGAGTCCTGGTTCCATGCCTGTTTTTTATCCGGCAACAGTGCCTGATGCTGGTTTTGTAGGTTTAGGGTATGGGAATGCTGTGCCCTTGGCACCAGGAATCCCTGCATGGAGGCCTCAGGTTCCAGTAGCCATGCATGTGCCTGTGACTGTGCCTGTTGGACATCCGAGTATGAATCCGGTTGTTGGGTTTGGTTATAATCCAAATTTTAGCAATAGGGTGGTTGCTAATGCTGTGGATCAGGTTAGTAGTGATGGAGTTGCTGGGCATGGTTATAGTCCTAGTTTGGGCAATAGGGGTAGTGGAAATGGCAGTGATCAGATGAGTAATGATATGATGCCGACAAGTTTTGGACTTAGTTCCAATATGGGAAACAGGGGTAGTGGCAATGTAAGTGATCAGTCAGGGAATGAGTTAATTGGTGGAGTCAATAATAAGCCAAATTCGGGACTTAGAAGTAATGGCAGTGGGGAGGTTGGTGATGAGGGTGGGGATGATTCAGTGTCAGGGAAAAAAGTCAAGTTTTTGTGTAGTTTTGGGGGGAAGATATTGCCTAGACCTAGTGATGGGATGTTGAGGTATGTCGGGGGGCAGACAAGGATTATTAGTCTCAGGAGAGATGTGAGCTTTAATGACTTTATGCAAAAAATGGTGGATACTTATGGGCAACCTGTAATTGTTAAGTACCAGCTTCCTGATGAGGATCTTGATGCATTGGTGTCCATTTCATGCTCGGATGACCTTGATAATATGATGGATGAGTATGAGAAGGTGGTTGAAAGGTCTTCAGATGGATCAGCTAAATTAAGGGTATTTTTGTTTTCGGCTTCGGAACTTGATCCTTCCGGTATGGTTCAATTTGGGGATTTACATGATAGTGGGCAGAAATATGTTGAGGCAGTGAATGGAATCATCGATGGAGTTGCTTGTGGTATCACGCGGAAGGAGAGCATAGCAAGTGTGGCTTCAACCCAGAATTCTGATTTTAGTGGGACTGAGGCTGTTGATAGCATAGGTGCTAGTCAAGGGGATGTTAATGGACCTCCATCGACAAACATGTTATCACCTAGTGGGAATTCAGCTACTTCTCATGATACTGCTCCAAAAATGATGGCTGTGGATCCTAATCCTGCTGTTTATGTAGATGCTTCTGCTATTCATTTAGGAATTCCAACGGTTAAGTCTGCTCCTCCTCAAACAGCATCCTGTCAACCTGAGATTGATTCAGATAGGTTGGTACCCCTTACTTCGACACAGCAGCAATTTGGATATGATCTACAGCATCACTACGCATCTACTTATATTGATCCTCGCCATGAAGTCATGAACCGTGCTGATTATGCACATCTTGCACCTCAAATGGGGTTCTCAAATTCTAACTTGGTGGGAAATACTAGTTCCGTATATGGTCAACAGCAGTTTTGTGATAATGCTCCTGGATTTACTCCTCATCAATTCATTCCTGCTTTGCACATGACAATGACTCCCTCCACTTCCCATGTAGCTATTAGACCAGCTGTGATTCAGCCAGTGTTGCAACCCCAACAAACTCCTCTGGAGCGTTATCCTGATGAAAGTACATTTGGAGCAAGGGTAGTACAGCGTCCAACTGATCAGAGCCACAATGTCTATCAGGCCCAGATTCCAGCAGCAATGATTGGAGGAGGTTATGCCTGGCATCATATTCCACAAACTGAGCATGTTGTCTTCTCAGATGGATCATTGCCTCGGCATCAGGTAACTATTACTGAGAAGATCCCAGGGCTAGAGGACTGCCATATGTGTCAGAAGGCATTGCCTCATGCACATTCTGATCCTATGGTACAGGACCTAAGAGACAGTGGTGGAACACCTATGGTAAACACAAATTCAATTTATCATAGTCTCCGCCCCGAAGATGCTATGAGATTTTTATCAGTAAACAGAGTTGCGGTGACTGGACCTTTGGGGGATGGCATTGTTGACCAAGGAGCTAAGGTTCAACAGCTTGGTCACGTAGATCAGGTTGGAGCACTTAAGTCAGACGCAGTTGGTTTCTCTCAAGGTCTTGAGGTGAATGAATTTGAGAGAAATATTTCCCCTAAAGCAGATAACTCTGACCATCCTGGAACTGCAAGCCAGGGTGTGATAGGTTTGGCGGGTGAGTTACAATCGCCATATGTTTTGCCGACTCAATACCAGTTTAAAGAAGAGGTTCAACATGTTGGGGCAACGGGCATTCAAGCTTCAGAACAGCCAGCAAACGAAGCCTTGAGGGAAAGTCATGGCAAATTTTCTGATGTCTCTAAAGAAGATATTGTAGACCTTAATCATCTGATCCCAATTGATGGGATGGTGGAAACTCTTCGGATCAGCAATGAGCAGATTAAATCACCTGTGGATAAAACCAGAAAAGAAAATATATTGGATGAGAGACTGCCGGAAATAGCAGGGAGAGGGGTGCTTTCACAAAGCAAACAAATAGACTCTAATGAAATGGCTATTTTGGGTAATGCAGTAACACATTCGCAACCAAAAGTTGGAGCTCAAAACCTGGATTCTGTTGATGTTCTATTTGCGAACCCTTCTGCTGTTGAGTCAGCATATAATTTGGATGATATGACATGGTTGCAGCAGAAATTTGCAAAAACTGACACTGTATCTGCCCCTTTGAATATTGACGCTCAAACTTCCTTGTCACCATCCAATAGGGGTGGAGATGCTTTAGATTCTGCCAACTCACTTTTTAGCAATCAAGATCCTTGGAATTTGCAGCAAGATACTCATTTCCCTCCTCCTAGACCCAACAAAATTCAAACAAAGAGAGAAGGATTTGCTCCTAGAGGCCCTTTTGGAGAGAACCAGGTCGCAGTTAGTGGAGAGACACGGTTGGAAGATGAAGTTTACCAGCTGTCAAGCCATTTAAACAAGGATTTCAGTTCAGATCATACGCAGTCCTCAAAAGGTGAGATATTTGATTTTAGTGTTATCATAAAATGTTACCATATGTCACTGTATGCTTGTGGGTAAATGTTCATTGTTGTGTTTACTGCAAATTGCTAAAGGCTCAGCTGAGGAACTCATCAAAAAAGAACTGCAAGCTGTTGCTGAGGGAGTGGCTGCTTCTGTGTTTCAGTCATCAACAGCTTCCAATGCTGACACACCAGCACAGCTCGATACTGGTTTTGAAGCCAATCAAGACACGGATGTTTCAACTAGTGACATTGAAATGCAGCATAAAGCTAAGTTGGAGGTGTGCAATCTAAGATCTATTTGTTTTCTGTTTATATGCTATGTTCTCCCCCCTTTCCCCCCTGTTTTCTTGTATTATGGCCGCCTTCTGCAGGTGCATATATTGAGCTGTCTTTTATGATATATGTATGAGCTCAGGAAATCAAGACCAAACAGCCAGATAGAACAAACTTCGGTATTCGAGTTTCAGATGGCATTGGTCGCTTGCAGGTAGCAGTGGTTTTTTTTTGGCGCTTTACCGTTTATTTTTATTTCCCTTAAATCTAGCTATGTGTTCACTTGGCAGATAATTAAAAACAGTGACCTCGAAGAGCTGCGGGAGCTGGGTTCTGGCACCTTTGGCACTGTTTATCATGGGAAGTGGCGGGGTACTGATGTTGCAATTAAACGAATCAATGATAGATGTTTTGCCGGAAAACCTTCTGAACAAGAACGCATGGTTTGACTCTCTTTTCCCACTGTATGCTTCTATTTTCTTCATATTAGTTCCATGTCATAACTTCACTTGCTAACAATGTGTACTGTGGTAATGCATATAATCAGATAGATGATTTCTGGAATGAGGCAATTAAACTTGCTGAGTTGCATCATCCGAATGTGGTGGCCTTCTATGGTGTTGTGCTTGATGGTCCTGGTGGCTCTGTGGCAACAGTTACAGAGTACATGGTTAATGGTTCTTTAAGAACTGCTTTACAGAAGAATGAGAGGTATCACAAGATTCTAGTTTTGTTGGCTATACTATATAATGTTGTTTCTATAATTCTGCTTCAATTGTACTTTACTGGTAATATTGAATGACCTGCTGTTTTTAGGAATCTTGATAAGCGTAAACGTCTCTTAATTGCCATGGATGTGGCCTTTGGGATGGAGTATTTGCATGGAAGGAATATTGTGCACTTTGATTTGAAGAGTGACAATTTACTAGTCAATCTTCGAGATCCTCACCGTCCAATTTGCAAGGTTAGTGGTTGGGCCTGATTTGCAATCTCATTTTGATGCAAGTGCTACTTATTTGGTGGGAAAGCTTTTGGTTATTTATTCCAGGCATCCTAGATGACATTAGCTTTTCTTTATATTCATTCTAGGTATTAAGTTGACAGACTTTTGAATTTGGTTTCTTACTGGAGTTCATTAACTTGGTATTAAGTTGACAGACTTGTGAATTTGGTTTCTTACTGGAGTTCATTAATTTGGCATATTACAAAGTAGTTTTGTCTTAGACTCTCATTGTAAGAAGATAATTTCATAACTGAGTTGGCTGATATATAAGGTATTCAGGTATTGTTGGCTAAGTAGTTGGGGTGGGATTGGGTTTTATGAGGGTTTTACTGCAGATATCCATAGATTATGTTTGCTAGCATACGCAAGTACTAACATTAGAACAGTGCAAGGCCTATGCATGCTTAGCAGAGCCATTACTAATACTAAAATAGTTGAAGGTCTTTTCATGCTTACTCTTTTACATAGCTGTAAAAGACTAAGATTTGACTAGTTTGTAGTGATTGAGTTGATTGTTTGTGTATTTAACTCGAATCAGTTACCCATGTATTGTTTTATCATATATGTTTGAAAACACCCCTTTGTGTTTTCTTCACATTACTGAAAAAGTAGAAGGATAAAGGTTTAATGAATCATTAAAGATTATGCTCCTCTTACTCATAAAAAGTTCCTTAGATGTCATTTGCAAACAACTCTATATGCCTTATTGAATCTTATCTTGAGTTGGAGGACTTGATTTTCCCAACATAAATTATGATTTATGGTTATATCTACTCCTTTAACATTGCTTTTGCTTACTGGTTTTAATAACCATTTCAGTGGATTCAGTACTCATGCATATTCTTTGGTACCAGGTTGGTGATTTGGGCCTATCTAAGGTGAAATGTCAAACACTGATCTCAGGTGGCGTGCGTGGAACACTTCCATGGATGGCACCAGAACTTCTGAATGGCAGCAGTAGTCTTGTCTCAGAGAAGGTTTGCTATTTGCTCTTGTTTCTATTACCCTTGTCACTTGATGTTTTTTCACATGCTCTCACTTAATCATGTCCTACATAATCATGAGAAGGGTGTTTTTTTCCTATTTATTTAGTTGATCATGAGAATCTTTTTTCTGATATTTGCTCTAATTTAGGTTGATGTATTCTCCTTTGGTATTGTGATGTGGGAGCTTCTCACCGGAGAAGAACCATATGCAGACTTACACTATGGGGCTATTATTGGTAATTGTATTAGTATTTGAGAATTCTGTTCTGAATTTCTGAATTTCTGAATTCTGTTGTTTGCGCTTTGATGGATGGATGGATGGATCGAAGTTGGTCTCACTGAGATGATTTGCTTGGAATTCCTTTCAGGTGGTATTGTGAGTAATACTCTACGGCCAGCAGTTCCAGAATCATGCGACCCTGAATGGAGATCATTGATGGAGAGATGCTGGTCATCAGAGCCATCGGAGAGACCAAGCTTCACTGAGATTGCAAATGAGTTGCGCAAAATTGCTTCCAAAATTCCACCTAAAGGGCAAAACCCATCATAAAGCACACCACACCCCAGTTTCCAAATGATTTTGGACAATCTGCTCGCTGTGTTGGCATCTCCTTTCAAACCTTGACATAAATATTGAAGGAATACATCGTAAATGACTAAAAATGTGCTTTGGCTTGAATGTATTGTAAACAGGGAACTAAGGTTTTTCTTTTATTTATTTATTTATTTTTAGCCCACTTTTTTTTTTTCGGTTTTTTTTTTTAAAAAATAGTGTTATTATAGAAATTATATAGTATTTTGGTTTGGTTGTGTTTGTTTTTTGTACTGTGTCAAACTATATAGGTATAGGGCTTCTTGTTTTTCCTTTGTTATTGTTTTCTGTTATCACTTATCCCTCCCTCTATCAGAAAGAAAAACATAGAGAGGACATTGGTCCTAGGGCTTCTTTTCTGTTTCTTATTCTTATTCTTTCCTCTACTACAAGTCTTGTGTTTTCCTTTGTTATTCTATCAGTCTAATCTTGATACCAGAAGAGGAGAAAAACAATACATTGGTCCTAATGAATAATGATGGTGTGTGTGATTCATGTTTATCATTTTATGAAAGACAGCACAAAACCAACATCCTCTCCCTCTCCCTCTCCATGAGACACAGCACATAACCATGTCTGTTTAAAGCACAGTTCCTTATTGCTTTGCTTATCTTAATGTTTCCTCCTGGCTACCCTCCTCGACCTAAAACATTGCATGTTTTCCCAATATACAGTCTTGCACCCGTTAACGGGGTGATTTAGATATTATATTATTCCATTGTAATTTATATTTATTACACACAAGATTTTGTTTTTGGCTTTTTGCAGTTTTCTTTAGGGGCCAGGGGTAGTTGGACTTGGGTATTGTAAAAAAGCCACGTGGCTATTTTGAAATGAAAAAAGCCACGTGGAATATTATTTCTGAGTAAAAAATAAAAGTAAAATTAAAAACTTTAAAAGTTAAAAAAGAAATAAACAAATCAGAAACCAAAAAAAACCAAAAAATCCCAAACCCTAGCTCGCGATTTCCCTTTTTCTTTCTTTCTTTTTTTTTTCTCTGTCTCTCTCATTTTGATTTTGGTTAAATCGTGTTTTCAAACCGTAAAAACCCCAATTTCTCGCTTCGATTCTTTAGTTTATTGCGAAAAAGATGAAACTCTAACTCAATTTCCCTCTTATTTATGTGTTTTTGTCTCGTTTCGGTTTGGGGTTTCGCAGATTACAAAGCTTGTTACTCAGGTATGTTTCTGGGTTTTTTTTTGGTATTTAGATTATGAAATATGGATTAATTATTTAGTCTTTGAATTCTCGAAGTGATGTTCACGGTTTTGGGATCAACTGTTTAGAATTTTTCACACATTTGGAGTTTGCTTTTTATTTTTATTTTTTTGACTGGTGGGTTTGAAACTTGGAAATTTGAATGTGGAAAAGGGAAGGAAAATCACGCTGGAAAATTTTAAAAAAAAAAAATTGTAGAAATTTGTCTAATGAAACATGGAGTTGACTGTTGACTCTAAATGAAAATCACGCCGGATTAAACCGTTAATTGCCGTTTTTTTACTTTTTTTTTTTTGGAAATGTTGACATTTGGATTTTACACCCATGATGGTCCAGCCCAACAAAGATTAATCCGGTTCTGGGTGAGATGGTTCGCACGGTTCTATAGCGATCCAATAAGACAGCGGTTTAGATACGGCCTATTCAGACGGGATGCCTATCTGGTACGGTCATTTCAAAAGCCAAGAAGAAGTGAAGACTTCCGTTTCCGTCACTAGTTAATTATTATAAGGGCCCATCTTTATTTCTTTTCTCTATTCTTTTATTTTCAAGTCCCAAATACAGCCTTCCGCTTCACTTCTTTTTCCGCACGAACTCCCTTTTGCCGACTCCAACTTCGCTCTTGCCGGCGACGGCTTCACTTTGCGCTCTCCAGCTCTCATTGCTTCCCTATATTTTTGCTATTCTGAATTTTCTGTTCCGGTTCAACACAAATTCCACTCTTCACTTAGTATTTTCTTCGCGATATATTAGAGATCCTTAATATTCCCAACGAACGAGGTCAATTTTAGCAGGTAACAGGGGATTTAACCTTCTGTTAACTCAATCTTTTCTATTTGCATGTTTGGGGTTATTCTAATTTAAAATTTTGGTTAAATATATCTGACTTTTGTTTATGGTAGATGACTAGTGATTATACTTAGATGAAAAGAACCAGAATTTATAAGAGAAAAAATAGTAACTTTGGACTGTGAAGTTCTTTGATAGTTATCTCAGATCCATTACTTATATATAACTGTTTAAATTCATGTATTACTCTTTGTTTATGAGAGTTTAGAAGTGTTTAAGTTGTCCAACCATGGCTCTTGAGTCTTGACTGCAGACAATGGACTTGAAAATATTGTTTTTAGGCATAGTTTCAAACCCATTTGTGATAGTGGATATTTTCAGTACTTGAATTTTGATAACTTTCAGTGACAAATATGTGTTTATTTTATCAAGTATTAGACTGAAAATATTCGTCACTTCAAAGTTTTTGTTTAGGCATGTGGCCTGATTGAATATTGATTGGAAATATTCTGTTTGGGATGTGAACGGTGAATACTAATATCCTTGGTTGTTTATTGTTTTTCTGTCTATCATGTTCAGGGATCCACGTAGGTAGTGCACCTACACTTTCCCAAGTTTGATTTTGTTCCGATCAGAAGTGTCTTTGTGATTGTGAGGTGATACACCCAATCCAGTCTAGTCCAGCAGTAAATGGATTCAGATGAAGGTGATAGAGAGCCTCTTAGCAGAAGGGCTGAGTGGAGTGATGTGATCCCTCTTCCCCAAGATGATGGTCCCAACCCTGTAGTCCCCATAGCCTACAAAGAAGATTTTCGGGAAACCATGGACTACTTCCGAGCCATCTATCAAGCTGATGAACGCTCCCCCCGTGCCCTTTGTCTCACTCGAGAAGCCATCCTTGCCAATCCTGGCAATTACACCGTAATTACATTCTACCATGTGTTATGTCTCGTTTCTTCTTTTTAACTCCTTTGTTACAAGCTCTATAGATCTTATTTGTGCGTGAATGAAGGTGTGGCATTTTAGGCGACTTGTACTCCAGGCTCTAAATGCTGATTTGTACGAGGAATTGGATTTCCTTCAACAGATTGCTAATTCTAATGCGAAGAACTATCAATTGTGGTAAGTGTTGGTAGTACCGTATCTTATCATCTTTCATTTTTTCCTTCTATTATTGATTCATGCAGAAATAGTTTCTAAATCGAACTTAATTCAAGGGGATTGTGTATCTAGGAATGTATTCATTTGAATCAATACTGAATCTGTAGATGTTCATAATGAGGATTTGCCACTTGTACTTCTATAAATGAAGCTGACACATTTATTATTAATGAACTACTAAAATGGTCATGAGACATTCTTTTGATAGCAATTGGAACAGGGTGAACCAATTACTAAAATGAAAATTTTACTCTATTGAAGAATTTATTAACAAATCAATTTTCGTGTTCTATACACTATTAATTGTAGAATTCAAATAAATTTATTTGAGATTTGATGTTTTTAGTAACAAAGAAAGAAACTGAACGTACTCAATGGCTCCATTTTGTGGTAAGTTACCTTCTTTCTGGAGGAAAATTGCAAAAACCCTGTTCGGATACTAAATCAAAAGAAATTCTTTTAGTAGGATTATACATAAAATATGTATTTTCTTAGATGACAAAAAACTTGGTTCTACTTTTATATTATGTTATGTTATATTATAATTGGTTTTGATTTTGATTAGTTGTCCTCTCTGTTTCCCTTTGTTTGGCAAGCAGAGAATAGAGCCCTGTTTTTGATAGGGAAAATACAGGCATTTGTCATCAGTCAGATGCTGATATAATATTTTATCCATTTTAAATTTCTTATAATATATATTCTCTTCTTTTACTGTATACTGCATTAAAAAGAAAAAATAATGAAAAAAAAAGGAGTCTTAGCTTTCCTCAAGTACTCTGAACTCTGCGATGCAAATTTTTTATGCACTAAACTGTCATGTTGGTGTGTGTGTGTGTGTGTGTGTGTGTGTTATTGTTGTTGTTGCTGCTCAGAGGGAGAAACTAACATGGAGGATTTGCTCTGAGTATTAAGAATGCATTCTCCTCTCATTTTTGTGCAATAATTAGATACATGAAAGTAGTTATGGGATCATGACTGTAAATTATTTATAGGTGAGAAGCTATGGTTTGATGTAAATATTTTGGTTTTCAAATGAATTTTGCGTAATTTGTAAGGATTTTATTTATTCAAAGCTCGTTTCTCATGTTTGCAATGGTGTGGTCTGACTTTCACAGTTTGTAGCTCTGCAAAGACTCTCTTCTCATGCATTTTATGTGCTAATTGTATGCTGTTCCATTTCCTATGGAAATGTAGTGGTTTTTAGTCTTTGATCAAAAAACTATTGCAAGATCATGAACTTTCAAGTCTCTAGTCAATCAATATATTGGTTGATCTTATGTTCTACTATCATTTTATTTCTCTCTCATACACCATCACAGTAATCTTACTATGAATTTCTTAGGCATCATCGGCGATGGGTTATTGAGAGATTGGGAGCTGATGCTAGAGCCAAGGAACTTGAACTGAATAAGGAGATACTATCACGTGATACCAAAAATTATCATGCCTGGTCACACAGACGGGTTTGAAACTTCCATTCTAGGGTTTTATTAGAAAAACCTATTTAAACCATTTTTATTTATTGATTTTTCTTGTTTACGAAGCTAATCTTCACAGCACTTCATATCGCAATTGACGCTAAAAATAGGTATCGTTTTCCTTTTTTGAGTGTAGTGGGTACTTCAAGCATTAGGAGGCTGGGAAGATGAACTTGATTATTGTCATTGTCTTCTGGAACAAGATGTCTTTAATAATTCTGCTTGGAATCAGGTACGGGCAAATTGTTCTGTTGCTGCTCCTTGGATTAATATGGTGACACTGAAATGGGACACTGTCTGTTTTCACGCACACCGTGATCGATATTTCTGAAATCCATCACATTTAATAATGTCAATTTACAATTTGCTCATTTGTTTTTATGTGCAACAGAGATATTTTGTTATAACTAGATCTCCTTTCTTGGGAGGCCTCAAAGCCATGAGAGAATCTGAAGTGAGATACACTGTCAAAGCCATTTTGGCGCAGCCAATCAATGAGAGTCCATGGAGATACCTACGAGGTCTTTACAAAGATGACATTGAGGCTTTGGTTAATGATCCCCAAGTCTTCTCAGTATGTCTGAAGGTAATGAACACCAAAAGCAACTATATTTTTGCACTGATTATGCTTCTCGATCTTTTATGTAATGATTTTCAACCAAGCCAAGAGTTCAGAGATGCTGTAGATGCTCTCTGGACTTCAGACACTCACCCGCTAGATTCTGACCTAGCTAAAGCTATATGTTACATCTTGGAGCATGTGGATTCTTTAAGAGCAGGGTATTGGATGTGGCGCAAAAGCAAGCTGCCTCAAGCAGCCTAATGATTAATGGAAATGAGATAAACTGTTCTTGAACCATTTAAGCTAATATTGAAAAATGTGTTCTGCATTTGTAGATTTTTAAAGCTCATTGTTCTATTCATGCACACTACATCTACTGGATTTGATTTTATAACCTTGTTTGCAGTTGTCATGCATGTAATTGTTAGCAGATACCTGCTTTACTGTGGGGGATCATTTTGACATTGTTTCCCCATCGTGGGATGGAAGAAATAAGCCTAGGGTTCAAATCCATTGCAAATTTTGTTTCCCTTGCATCTTATTCCATGTTATTGAGTTTTGAAAGATGAATTTGATTGCACTAGACCAGAGCATTATTTTAATTAATGTCCCTCACTTTCATTATTATCCCTGTTTTTTTTTTTAAAAAAATGTATTACTTGTATTGCCCAAAATTAAATTGGAATCTTACTGATAGTAAGTGTCAATTTGTGCATGTATGAGAATATCCAAAGTTTTCTTAGACTTGTAAAATAGAATGTTTACCTCTGAATACAAGAGAGAATCAAAAAGTTGTCATAAGTATAAATACGTTTGACCGAGTTAGCAAGGAAACTCCCCCGATAATGAGAAAAAAATATATTCATCAATTAGCAAAATACTATGATTATTACAACTTCATAGATGGGAAAAGGCAATTGGCGACCAAAGGGGTTCACCAAAATCTTCCTAAAAGCCACTTTGGTCCATTTCCAACTTTTGTAGACAACCCATGAACTAGAAAAGTTGAAAAAATCAACAAAACGCACTAGTGCTCAACATAACTAACTCTTTGGACCTCCCATTTTAGTATAATCCAGTCTTTGTTCAAACTGAAATCCAAAATTTTTCAACGTACTTGCTTAATGCAACATCCATCAACTGCATGGGAAAACAGGGTTGCTTCAGAGTTTTTTATCTAGATTTAGCCTGCATGTCTGCAAGACTGGCTGCATGAACAATTCAAGGCATGCTGCCAAGTTGCCAACCATTGGGGTCAGTCAGGGTATGGGTTATAATGAGACACACGGTGCACCCAAAAACCAAGGCAAACCATTTTTTTTTCTTTTTTCGGTGTATCAACAATTTAACAGGTAAAATTTAGAAAGTATAAAGGTGAAATGAAGTCCAAAAGGAGAATGATCTATGAGAAGGTACCTATTTTTCAAGTTGAAAGAATAGAAAGAATAGGAGAATGATCTATATGTATGCATACATATGTGCATAAACACGCAAAGGGAATAATGGTGGACGGGGAGGGGAAGCGAGGGAGCATCTAAAGCTGAATTTAACTTGGTTTTGCATGACTCCCAATTCCAGGTCTATATATAATTAAATTAATTTCCCCTAAACAAAATATAACGACAGTTAGAATTATAAGTATAACTATCTGATGAACATTAATTTAACGTTTTAGATATTATTATGTCCTGCAGGAGGAGCTTAGAACAGCGTTAATTAAGGGACTACGTTGGAAGGGAAACACCTTTATATTTCGCGGAGCGGTTGACGAATCATCAACCAAAGCAAAAGTGTTAAAGCGTACATAACATTTGCAAGGCCTATGAGGCCTAGGCCCTGTCCCCCTACGTGCCCATGATGAAAGGAGATTGCTATGTTCGTCCCTTGGCATCTGCTCTGTATATAATGAAAGGAGACAGAAGTTTTTATTCGCCAAAGGGAGAATATGCCAGGTAGCAGGTTGTACATCTCCCCTTTGGCCATATACTTCGTCCTCTCGAAGCACCCTTTTATATTCGTCCTCTCCAATCCATATATATGTCTCTTTAATCTTCTCGCATGGGAGTGTCAGCTGGGCCGCAACCTCCTCCAAACCCAGAGGTGCTAGCATAGAATTTCTAGGTTGATAACCACCACAATTAATAAACTTATAGTTAAATTCCTCCTCCTCCTCCTCGTCTCATCCCCCTTGAAAACTGGATGTACATATGCATTTTGAAGATAGGGTTTCAAATTGAGGGTTGGGTCCCTTGCACGTTCCAGAGTGTCTTTCATCATTGCTTCCTGAAACATAGAATAGAAAGTTATTGATAACAACAAGAAGATTAATGTAAGCTGAACTAACACGGAAAGATAAAATCAAGCAAATCATAAGAAGATCAAAAGCTAACTTCCAACAGCAGAGTGAAACTAAGCCCTTGTTTGGTTGGAGTATTTTAGAGGGGTGAGGAGGAGTTTGAAGGGTGAGTAGTTGTTTGGTTGGAGGTGTAGGAGGGGTGAGGGGTAGGAAGGGGTGAGCTCTCTTATTTTCCACTCCTCCAAATTGGTGTCTTTTGGAGTGCTGGGTTTTGCCACCAACTTTTATTTCCAATTCTATCTTTATATTATTATTATTAATATGAACCTGCCCTTACTTAATAAAACTTAATAAACTAATAGAATAAATATAACAGTATTATATACTTTTAGTATAAATATTTTGTAATGATAAAAATAATTATTATACTTTGATACAATATTTATAATAATTATTATTTTTGTTAATAATTTATATTTTTATTTCTTTCCCATTTATTTGTGATGATAAAACAAAACTAACTCCAAAATAATATTTCAAATATAAATTATTGTGTTATATTTTAATTTTTTATATATAATAAAGAAAACACATCCCATGTACTATTTACCAAAAAAATTATAGTTTGTAAAATACATTTATTATTTTTAGTATAAATGTAATGATAATAATAATAACAATATATTATTATTACACTTAGATAAAATATATAATAATTTATTGCATTTTTGTATAAAAGAATGTGTAGAAAAAATTGAATATAATATATGAAATTATATATATATAT
>AWWV01015531.1:0-46422 GCA_001974805.1 Corchorus capsularis | reverse complement strand
AATACATATAAAACTCCTTCCAATCCCTTCTTCGAACCAAACACAAAACATGAGGACACCCCTTCTTACCCTTCTTTGAACCAAACATAATTTTTTTAAAACCCCTCCCTACCTCACCCTACCCCGTCCTTCAGTTGAACCAAACAAAGGGTAAAAAAATTGATTTTCCCTCTTTTTGTTTTTTTTTATTCAAAGGTTATTTTTGATATTACTTATAAATCACTCATTACACTTAAAGGGAATAAGCATCACCATTACACCAAATGTTGATTAATTTTCACTATACCACCAACTATTGATTCTTAGGTGTATTGGATTTCAAAAGAATCAAGAGTTGGTGGTTGGCACCTTTTGGTGTTCATACTCACACTGACACATGAAATATGCATGAGGTGCCTGGAGATTTTGTTCCTCCCCATTTGGTTTACTTTCAAACTTGCTTTGAAAATGTGTTAATAATTTCAACATTTTGTGTACACTTTGTTGTGTGCTTTTAATTGCTTCTTAGGCCTCTACATGCAGGGCAGAATCATTTGCCATTCTGCTAAAGTTTTTTCTTCCTTTGTGCATGGTGGATATTCAACATTCATCTTGATTCAATTGTATATAAATTTGGTGATTCAAATCCAAAAATTAGTTTCACAGAAAAGGAGTTCCTTCCTATATTAAGTGTAATGAGTTTCAACTTTGACGAAAATTTATAAATTTTCTTTAACAAAAAAAAAAAAAAAAGATTTTATAAATTCTCAAAGGGTTGAGGGTTTGTGGAGGTAAGTTTTGCTAGTGATTGATTTGCGTTTAGCTGTAGACTCTTTAGATTAAATCAATTTAAAGAGATTAGGTTTTTGTTAGGTCTAGAAGGAAATTGGCCACTCTTAAGTAATTTGGACTTTGGAGTTCTGAATTTTTGGTATTTTTTGACCCGTCAAATTAGGCAGGATTTGGATTTCTTCGTTGATACTTCACTTTTGATTTTTGAAGCGCGTGTTTTGCTGATAATATCATATCATACTACTAGTATCTATGACTATCTATTTCGTTTTACTTCCAGTTCCAATAAGAACACCGCGTCGCAATGGGCCCGGGCCGCCAATCTGATTGGGTCAAATTCAAGTCTAAAACCCATAATTATCTACTTCCCATTTCAAGACTTTTATTATGAATGACCAATCAAAATCACGCACCTATGCAATTCCTATCTTTTCACACGTGGCAGTTTCATATTTGACCTTGATTTTATGAAGTGAAAATACTGTATTTATTTCCTATTACCTTCTGTGATGCTTCCTTCCAATGTTGTTTCTCTTCAACTTCCTAAAATGGTTACCTTCTAATAGGATTCTCTTCAACTTCCTCTTTAAACCTCTTGACTTGAGAATATATATTCATATAAAAAGCCATTCGTTTATTCCAATCCAAAACCCAAAAACCCTGTTTTCCCTTTAGTATTTTTATATTCGTTGTTTTATTCATGGCGAACTCTGAAGAGAAACCAATATTCATGCACAAGCAAGGAGACGAAGTTGATGAGGACGAAGTTTGGGATAATGGGTGCGATTGGTGCAGCCTCTTCTGCCTCAAACGCCGCCGAGAAACTGATTCCTTATTGCACCACGGCGGAGATAATCAGACGGCGGCGGAGACATGGTGGAAACACAAACTGAAGAAAGTAAAACAAGTATCGGAGAAAGTAGCAGGCCCAAAGTGGAAGAACTTTATAAGGAAGATGAGTGGGTATTTCAATAAGCGTAAGGCTCAAAAGAACAGGTTTCAATATGATCCGTATAGCTATGCTCTTAACTTTGACAATAGTGATGATAATGGATATGGAGGAGATGAATATTTGGTTCATCAGGATTTCCCCCACAGGTTTGCTCCTCCATTTGCAGATGATCAGAAACAACGTGCTGGATCATGATTGTGATGGTTTTTCTAATGATTGGGAAGATTTCTTTCGTAGCATATGTAAATAAATGAAAAATATGGATTGGATCCTAATGTTTGCATATGTTTTCGTTTGATAATATCATAATCCATGTTGTCGAGTGTGCAGGAATATTAATTCTTTGGTTAATTTTGATTATCTTGCAATTGTGGAACTTGATTATAAACATAAATGCAAGGTTTATATATATGGGCATGTAATGTCAAATAATTGGTGCGTAACTGTGTATATATATATATGGAGGGCATCTGTAAAACTGTTATGAAGTACTTTTGGTGGAATCTGTTAATGTTGATTTGCTTGCACCTTAAGCTATGCCTGTCTTTCATATATGGCAAACGTGTTTGTAAGTCATTTGGGAACCAATTGTTAAACGTGCTTTTAGTTTTAGGTCATAAATTCATACACTCCATGGATACTTTACCTGGTGGAACATTGGAGCTAAGGAAATGCATATTATTTCACAATCCAAGCTAAATGACAATGCTCAAAAATGAAAAAGTAGATAGATGACTATATATGCATATTCACTCTGCAAGCAGCAGGCAACATAATGAAAATTTTTGAGACATGATATCATGTTTCTTGTCTTGTCTTGTCTATATATATCCCTGTCTTACTACTTTTAACCATAGCAAATTAAGCAGAAACTGGGTCAATCCCCTTTTTGCTTCATCAACCAAAAGCTTTTTGCTTTATAAGTCAAGGTCACTTGTGTTTGAATTCTTGTCATGGTTGAAACCATTTGTTCCTGCATATGCACGAGAAATAAGCCCTTATAAAGATAAAAACGCGGAAATCCATTTGAGAACCAAACCAAAACTTCCTGCAGCTAAGTTTTTTGCTCCGTGAAAGTAACTGTGTTTTTACTCGGAGCAAATTGTGTTTCTTGAAATCTCAAATACTTTGCCTAATAGAAATTCAATTATACTTAATGTCGCACTAGAGATTTGAGGCAGAAATATTGGCATTACTCTGTTTTTGGTTTTCACTCTATCTCTGTATTTGTTTCTTGTACTGTCTGCCAACATCCCGAAGTGGCTTTGCTTATAAGTTATATATATTCTGTAAAACTAACAGGGTTTCTTGCTGGTTTTATGATAAATGAAATTTCAATTTTCAAAAAATTACAAATATTGTCTGCCAAAGTTAGGAAATCACAAATTCCATTATGTTAGCCCTTGCCAGTTTATAGTTATACAGTCCCCTCGAACCAAAATTTTAATCCATCGTGTTCATTCTTTCTCTGACTTAGTTTATAAGCTGGAAACTGCTATTACAGGACACAAACAAACCATGGAACTCTTCCATAAGCTGCTCATATGGAATGTAAGTCAACACCATACCTCTGTCAACATGTTAAACATGTTACAGTATGAACAAGCAGACAATTACATTATAAACCCATGACTTACAGCTATTATTGTCCATATATATAGGCATAAAAGCATGAGCCAAAAAATTACAGGACAATCTACATATATGCTACATTAATGCAATACTGATGACTTTTGGTCCAGGCTTATACACTCTAAAGTTCAAGAATCTAAAACAAGGTATAGTATACAGACATCATCAAGTATTAGCAGATTACTCATTGACTATTACTGATTGGTGCTCATGTCAACCTCTTTGTAATACTAAACAGCAAACACGCTAATAGCTGGATTTTCTCATTGCCACAGCCTCAAATGCATGCTCTGAAGCAGAATTTTCCACCAGTATGGACAGAAATCGAAACAAGTAGTTTTCTATACGAGTTCTTATATTTACATTAAGTGTGTTCATTGATGGCTTCACCTGCATTATTTTTCCAAATTAAAAATTGACCAATGCTTTATTAGCTCATTTCCCTAAAACAAGGTAATAACTACATTTTACATTAAGACAAAAGCTTGTTTTGATCTAGAAACACATAGGTCCATCAGCAGCCTACCTCTTTCGTTTGCTCTTCAGAGAAGTGGATGGGTTACTATGCCAATTCCTTTTTCTCTGGTTTATAAACCAATTATTAATCTGCTTTAGCTGCAGTCCTGTTTCCTGCACTAATCTTGCTTTGTCTTCCTCCTGCAACAGCATTCAGAAGAATTAGACTTTTCTCAGAAAATTCTTGAAAAGAGCATATATTGAGGTCATCAAAGCTGCTACAGCGTACACTCACCGTTGGATAAGGCCACTTAGAATGTGACTGCCACCAAGCTTTTAAGAGGGATGTGGTGTCACCTGGTAGCTTTCCAGCCCTTCTCTTACGCAGAATTTCCTCTCTTATATCCACAATTTTCTCCTTGTAACCCTAAACAGTAGAAAGAACATTTAGCTGCTGCGTATAAGTTAATTCATCTTAGTATTAAGTTTAAGAATGCATACCTGCTTCAGTTCATGCTTCAGTTCTTGCCTAACACGCTCCATTAAGGATCTCTCAGTTTCAGTTGGGACGAGAGGACCAAATCCCATGCTATCGATCCCATCAAAACTTCCATCGAACAAGCTTGTATCACTATCTACAACTTCATCTTCATCATCAGACATTGTTGCACCAGTGCCTTCACCTGGAGATACACCTGTTCAATGCTTCACAGTTAGCTCTCAGTTTTGCTACTTTATTTTGTGGTTAATGCAGCAATCAAAACAATAAAAATAAGCCAGGAAAATCTACTTCACTATTATGAATTATTTACTTATAGGCCTCTTTTCTTCAGTCGTAGGTGAACTTAACGGATATGATCGCGGTGATTAGTTTTGCTCTTCATGGGAACACCTATCTGGTTTAGGCTTTCTTTGAGAAGAGAGAGACAGGTTGCTTAACAATATACAACCTATAGCTCCGTGAAACTTCAACACAAGGTTCACCAGTAGAGAGCTAACAAAAAACTATTATGTAAAATGGCTTGAACCATGGACGAAAGTTGGCTGTAAAAGATGGCCAAAAGAAAAGAGACAAGAAAGTAACATGCGAAACTTTAAGCTATTGAGTAAGAGAGGACCTAAGACCTTTTAGTGTGTATGACTTGGACTGGATTTCCAAAATATTGTCTTCTAGAGGAAAGGGAAAACAGGGAAGATTCATGTTCCAAAATAATTCCCATCAAGATGAACTATTAACCTGTTAAACTTTGAAGTGATTGCTCAAGATCCCAACAAGCCATAACTGCTTCCATTGCATGAACACGGACATGTTGTTGCAACTGGTCTTTGAAGAAACCAAGCAATAGAACATAGTTTGTCTACATTAAAGCAAAAAAAGGGAGAATATTCAGATGAAAAATCTTCCACTGATCATATAACATGTTTACATTATAATATTTTATCTATAAATATATAAGTAAAAGGCAAACAGACCATCCCGTAACATCTATAATATTCAACAAAAAATTGAATATATAAAGTAGTTTATAAAAAACTTTGATTCACAGTCTGCAGGCAACTATGTGAAACAGAAGCAGACTGGGAAATGATCTAATTCCATAAATGGTATGCTAAAGGCAGATCAAGACTTAAAAATTGACATCCAAATGACTTTTAGCTATAATAGAAAACTATCAACCGTTAGCCAACAATTTATACAAAAGTAAAAGGTGACTTTTATCATATCCCACTGATGCAACTGTTGTCTGGTTACAATTTCACAGTAAAGACTCAGATGCCCTCCACATCTTCCATGGTGATACGAGTCAATAATTACATGAAGATTTCTCTCAAATATTTCAGGAGGCAGAATTTGTTTCATGAGCTTATGCTAAAATAAAATATCTTAGTAAGGAACAGTTCAGTGCTTAGGTAATTACAGTTTCATAAAAAATTACCATGATGATTGCAAAAGTTTCAAGGTTGAGAAGAGCTAATTCTAATTACTGCAATTAATTTTTCAGCTTTTCTTCATCTTAAAAGGTACCTACATGATTCTTTCCACTTTACTAACTTTCAAACACATTACACATAGGGAAAGCAAGGTTGAACGCCCTAAGTATCATGAAGTCCAAACAACATAATCTGATAATCACCTATGTCAAAGAACCAAGGAGAACTTTAAAACAAATATGTATCCCTGTTAAAGGAAATCGATGAAGAATTTGAAGCATCAAGAGATAACCATATTGATATTCATGCCAGTGACGCTAGAGCACAAGTAGTTTCTAGCAGAAGTTCAGAGGAATGATCTTTCGTGAGCCAGTTCAATAATCCTGGGCCTCATCCAAGAAGTAAATTCTATAGTGTAAAATTTCTTGCATTCTCAAATATTCAAGAGTTCTCTCAAATTTATATGTCATCTAAGTATTCTATTTTGTGAACCCCCTTTGAGTGTAAATTATTGTCATGCCTATTTTCAAACATGAACTGTGTGGAATCACACTCGAATAACTTAACTTTAAATGTTTGTTACTGTTGAAACTGTTAACATTAAGTATCTACATCGCATAACACATAACACTTCCCATTCTCTGAACATGATCTTAATGCTTGCTTGTAAAGCATTTCTATATATATTTAGGCAGATGGAAAATATCCCTATATTTTCAAATTCTAGTTCAACACCATAAAGACTTATAAAGGTACACTTCAAGCAACAAAAACTGATCTGAATAAGTAATAAATTCCTAGAACTACCACATAGTTTCTTGATGCTTAATTGCAACACAACTCCTTCCGTCCATGTCACTTCATTTGAACCAAGGTCTAATTTCTAGCTTGATCGCAACAATACTTATTAAAGGCATCCAGAATCCACCACATAAAACAGAAATGATCATCCGAAAAGATAAGAAAACAATTACTGCAGATCATGTGAATAATGGTTCTTCACGCAAGAACAAATTCCCCAAGCAGCAAGGAGAGACATATTACAACAATCAATAAACAAAAGATTCTTGAAAGCACTCCAAAAGTTCCATTATTAGGTTACTGAAAAGCACCATTCATCCAATAATGATGCCACAAAAGAACATTCTTATTCACATCACAAGGCACACCTTCAAGTACTACCCTCCACTAAGAAAACTCACTTGAGCCTTTTCATTGCACATCACCCTTTTACTTGACACATGAAATACTACTACCAACATTAAACATCCCAAAACCCACTTCTCTCTCTCTCTCTCTCTCACTTTTCCTTTACTTCTAAATTACCAAATACCAAATATGTAAGAAACCAAAAAGAATATAAGGGTTAGACTAAAAATTTTAGCTTTATCAAGTACCAGCACATCTATATTAGCTGAAAGAACAAGCATGCAAATAAAACTTATTCAGCTTGGAGAGAAATCCTTTCCTAAAATAGTTATGTAGTTATTATGAAATAAAACCCATATTAATAAGAGATCCAACCACTCATTAAATGCAAATAATTAACAAGAAAAAAAAATATGCTGCATATTACACAGAGAGAATAGCAATGGAAAAACTCAGTATAGACCAATGGATTATAACAAAAAGATTGGGAAGAAATCTGAACCGAACCGGTCAACGATGACCCAAATGAGAAAATAATCAGAAAAACAAAGAACCCAAATCAAGAAATGAAAAGAAGAGAAAAGGGTAGTTTTTTTTTTTACACCATGAAGTGATCGAGTTCTTCTTCAGCAGCAGCGGCGGCAGCAGCAGCCGAGTACTTAGTCATGACTTCCTGGGACCGAGCCAACTGAGCATCGATCTTAGCGAGCTGGTCAACAGGCGTAGCAACACGAAGACAAGCCACGTGTGCTTCCAATAACTGGTCGTACATAGGATGTGCCATTATCTCGGCCTTGCATTTAGCTTTTTCCCAGTTGTCGACGTCGGCGGCGACGGCAGCAGCAGCAGCAGCTGCGGCGGAAGCTGATGCTCCGGGCTCGTTGAGAGCAAGGGTATGCATGTCTTTGGCATGGTCGGAGAGAAAGCCATCAAAAGCCATGGCTTTGCCTTTGAGAGGAAAAGAAAGGGTTTTTGAGTTTTATTTTAAGAGTAAAGAAGAAGATAAGAGGGAAGAGAGAGGAAAGCGCGGTTGTTGGAAGGATTATGTAATAAAAAGACAAAGGGGGATCTATGATGCAGCAAAGGGCAGGGGGGATTGGGAACAACTATTTGACGTTTGAGTTAAAATAAACTAAAATTAAATTTTCTAGGTCTTTTCTTTTGGTGGTTAATTTGGTTGCCTTTTTTGTCTCTTTTCTTTTACCGGCTTTTTAGTTTTTACCTCATCTTTTTTTCTTTCTCCTAATTCTAGAGGGAAATTCGTCACAAATTTTTTTAGCTTAACTCAAATTAAAAGAAATTTGAAATCATCTTTCAAAAAAAAAGAAATTTGAAATCAAACATGAAATGTTTTTGTGAAAAAAAATTCCCGAAATGCCTTTTTCCCATCAAAATTTTACCATCGATTTTCCATATATGACCTATGTTTAGTCAAAAAATTGATTTAAGTATGAATCTTAAATATCTAACTCCAAAATATCAAATTTGAAAAATATGTGATCCTAATCATTTGACACCTCTAAATAATACCTCTTTTATTCTAAATTGAATATATCTGGCTTGTGAATAGTAGTGCAATTTAAGAAAAAGTGATGTATTTCTATTAATAGATGGTCAAAAAAAAAAAAAAGAAACATGATTTTGGTGACTACCCCCTAAATATTAAAATTGAAAAATGAAATTAATAATGCCTTCATTGTTTAGTTACATCCATGATCATAATTTTTGTCATCATGCAAAATTTAAAAGTTGGAGGGTATAGGGATCCGGAGGATACAGATAGAGATTTTAAATTCAAGGCGTAATATTTTTTCTTGTAAAAGCAAAAAAAAAAAAAACAAAATTCACATGAAAAATTGACATAAAAATTTCAATGGAAAAGATACCTTTTCACTCAAATTTTGGATATTTGTCAAGAAATTAAAGGTTGCTTATATGAATGAATTAGGCATAAGAACTTCATCTAAATTGTTCTCGATTTTTATTTTTATTTTTTGCCACAATGGATGTTAGGTATGGTATGATAGAACTTGAAGTATAAATGTGTAAAACAGTTAAATTCTTTTCTTTTGTGATTAGGTTTATTTATTTTATGACCATTCTTTAATGATTAGATTCAATATCACAAGGTAAGTATAAAATAAATATATTTATACATATGATCAAATTCAGCAACCGCAATGATAAATGCGAAATGAGCTCTTAGCCTTTAGGTAGGTTCGCCTACCTTTGAAAATTGAAACCACCATTTCGTTATTTTGATTTCAATAAAGATATTCTCCCTCCTCTTCTTTTCTTTTTTATAAGAAATACTATACGATGTCCAAATTATATTGTATTATTTGAGAAGTATAAATACAAATAAATCACAACTTTTGTTTTTTTTTTAATAAATTTGATAAATATTGAAAAGTTATGTTCTTGAAGAAAAAAAAGAAAAGGTTGAATTAAGATTTGATCATCATATTCATGAGAAATCTAAAAGAGCATTTAAATTGTTAAAGATTTTTATATAGCTCACCCTTCTCTTATATTCAACTAGCATTCAGCCCGCGCTACGCCGCGGGCTTGGGTTTGTAAATTGGTACTGGAAAATTTATGCGCAATGATTGAATCAGGAACCTGAAATGAAAAGAGAACTTGCATACTATTATCTCAGGCGGGAAGACATGGCATTGTTTGTTTGCTGGGAAGAATCAAGAAAAAGACAGTATGAGCTAAACTGATGTAGAAAAATGGAAAAAACATATTTTTCAAATGTTAATTAAGCTGTTCAAACGGAAACTACCAAATGAAACATAATAGATTGAACATTGTCTTGAAAAAGAGGAAAAAAAAGAAACAAAGTAGCAAATAGAAAGGATCTTTAAGGAGGTAAATTGAAAGTTGACTCCTCTTCATCATCGATCACTTCATTCCCAATGACAGACAGAATGTGGAATGTGATTTCACCATGAGCAAATATAAAAACAATGATCACCTCCTATAAGCACATGCTTGAAGCAGATTCTAATTAAAGGAAGCATATTCTAATTAAAGGAAGCAGAGCAAAACAATAATTTGTCCATGAGAAAATATAAAAATCCAGGAGACCACCTTGGCATCATCTTGTAATTTGATCACCTTCTGTTTAACTATTGTAGCAGAGCTTCAAGTTTCTCCTCTTGCAAACATGACAATACCTGGCAATTGCAGTGAACAGGGTGAAGCAGGATATAGCTCATGAATATTTTGATATGTACGGGAAGACCACCAATGGAAATTGGTGGCAAAAGAGATACACTAATATAATATAAATTAATTTGATATAAAAGATTCATTTTACTTTCTATAAAATATGATTTTGAATTCTTTGGAAATGAAGTTGATAAATAAGGCAATAAAGAATGCAATATTCTACAATAAGAAAATGGCAACAGTAATGCACTTCTTCTTTCTTTTTACTTGTTTTCGTTCTAATAATTATGCACATAATTATGCACCTTGAGCTACAAAGGAGAATTACATGGCTTTCAAGTCCACTACTTATAGTCTACAACAATAACAATTAGCTGGTATTTGAAACTTTACTTAGAGTAAAATTGATCACTTATGTGGTCTACTTACCATGAAGGGTCAATCCAATAACTTGGCCATCCTTTAATCAGAATGTTCTTCCAATATGATGCTGGCCTGGCTTTATCCGGATGAAATATCATGGCTGAGTACTACACAGTTCAAAGTAAACATATGTTGTTTAGTTCAAAGTACTACAAATGATATGTGAAGACTCCTAAATTGGAATGACCTTACAACATTAATAAAGGCCAAGTATCCATAAAAGAGCTGACATGCTATAACAATAAAAAAAATTGTACTTAAAAAAAATCATTTCGACATAAGGTCATCAGAGGGAATTATAGTGCTGAGATTTCCATATTCCATCACTTTAATCAACTTATATAGGAGTTAAAAAAAAAAACAGATCTCTCTATTAGTGATTTGATCATCATCCAGAATCAATTGTTAAGAAATAAGAGAATATCCTTACAACTAATAACTCATAACAATTACATTTAAGAGAAAACTAACAAAGAAATTGAAAAAAAGAAAACGAAAAATTATCTCAAACTCTTCATCTAGTTTCTCTAATACCTTCTCAAGAGAATAACTGACTCCATGAACATGAGCTATCTAATTCCACAACTTAATGGCATGATAGCAATCTGAAACACAAACCCATATGAAATCTTTCGTTTTTTTGCCTGTCATTTAGAAATTCATTGTCTTATTTTTTAGCTCCCCTGTAATTTTTATAAACTTAAACACCATAAAATGCTGAGTATTCCTTATATAAAATTCGAAATCAGTTCCAACAATCAACACAGACACCATGATTCAATCAAAGAATAAGGATAACAAAAAAGCTCATCCCTAGCCTATTAAAATATATCAAAATACTTAAACTTCTAATTAAAGAGTTCAAAATTTGACAAAACAGGAATTCACCCAAAACTCAAAATTCTAGTATGATATCCCTCAAAACCTCCAATGGGTGCCAGAGTCATCAGCAAAATGCCGAGTATGATACAAATCTGAGATCAAAGGGGAAAAAAGCCAAATCAGATTTTCTGTCAAGGCAGATGAGAATAAGGATGATTTAAGTTAAAAAAATAAACCAGTTGTACACCAAGATAAACTAAATCTCTTCGCTTTGTAGATAGCAAGCCACATGATGCAAGGAAGTTGAAAAAATGACAGGAAAATTTAATAATATGTATCAATTTGACTTATTTCCTGGGGTAGCAGATTGTGAAGGAGTTGCAGAATAGGATGAAATCTTAGCAGTGCTTTCTGCACAAACATCTTCAAAGCATGTTCGTTTACCAAGCTTTAAACTCAGTAACGGTTCACTGGAGCCAACTGAAGCCTCCAGTGTTGGGGAAGTACCAGCAGGCTTAACCTTGGAAACTTCTTTCTTGTCGCCAAACAATCTCTCCTATTTGCTCTTGTACTTATAAAAGCCTACACCACCACCCTGGGGGCACTGAACCCACCTTAATTAACCTAGGAAAGTGACTTCGATAGGCCTCCTTCCCCCTTTTGCCGCTTGAAACTAAGGGTCTCACGCTTTCTACCTGCTTGAACGAAGGAAGGGGTAAAAAGCAATCTCTGAACTTCACTCGTTAGAATCAACTAATTCGTATGAAACCGTTATTTAACCAATCCGGGGTGAAGTAGTAAGACCCAGTTTCGGGTGAGCCGAAAGGCGAAGGGGGAAGAAGGTGAGCCGAAAGGCGGAAATAAAAAAAATAATAATTCACTTCACTTCAGTTTCAAGTAAAAATATTTAAGTGTTCCCTAACACTACAATACTTGGCGCTGAATTCCACCACCAAAATCCTATAAATATCTACCCATTGATCAACCTTTTCAGATCCGCAAATGAGATAAGGACGAACCTTGATAATGAAGCACAATCCTCTACACCTTTTCCACTATGAATATCCTCCCATCCTCCCAAATGTAATAGCAATGACACAAAACATATACTTGTCAAGCAAGACCAATGAATTCAATCAATCCCATAATACACACTCAATAGTACAAATTCAAAATCTACTGAAAAAGACTTCAATAATGATTCATAATATAGGCATGGAACTAATTAATTAAGTGTCTTATTTAACTCTCTAATTCATGTTTTTCCAAGTCCTTAAACACCACCCATATAATTGTGCCAAAAAAAAAACCACCCATATAAAACCAACTTACCTGTTTTTGATGCGTCTGGTCCTTCTGTTCAGGGGCTTGGTCATCATGTTGGCTACTTTGAACTTCCCCAATTTGAAGCTGCTAGGTAAGCCATGATTTCCAAATCAAATGTATAAGTATGTAGAGCACATATTAAGCCTAATCACAAACCCTGGAAAAAAATTAGAACAATTCTTCATTAGAAACATAATTAATTCCATTAATGACTTTAATCAGCTGAAGAAAAGACTAAATTTTACCTTATCATATGGCTTCACAACAAATTGAATAAGGCAAGCAATCGGCATGCGAACGAAATTGAAGGTTCCCAAGTTAGCCCATACAGCTACATGCTGCCAACAACATCCTCTAGCTACACCTGGAACATATTAAGCAATTTACATGAAAACCATAGATGAGATTATATTATGCAATTTATGTTATATTATGCAATTCACATGGTGGAAACAACATAGGATATATTGACACCTAGTGCCTATTAAAACATAGAGGCAAATAAAAGTCCCATTAGCATCCAACTTAGTAATCCTCTTCATGGATTCAACCATCTCTGCACTATTAAGAGTCTCATTAATGCTTGCAACAATTTAATAGTAACTTCATTATGTTCTCATTTTTTTTATCATACTTTTCCTAATTGCCTTTTGTTTCTTAACAGTAACAATTAAGAGTATTGTTACTATAAATTGCCTTTTCCTAATTGCCTTTTGTTTCCTAATTGCATTTTTTTTACTATTAACTTCATTAATAGTAACAATTAAGAGTCTCATTTTTTTAGAAGTATATAAGCAATCAGAATTTTTGTTAACGAAACCATAAATTTGATTAAAATGAGGCATTAATCCAAATTGAACACATTTCATACATGTAACTTTTCACATAAAAGTAAATATTAAGCCTTTTCGTTACGAATAAGTCAAAAACACAACATTAGCTTTTAAATCAAACTGTTCAGTACCTAGATTAGTTTTTTTTGTTTTTGGCAACAGTACCTAGATTAGTTAATCTCGTCTTCTTTACTATCCATCTACAACTTCAATTTTTTGTTTTTTGAATGCATAAGAAAAGTGAACTGATTTACTTTCTTTGCATCCTTCAGTATAATATTATACAATCAGAACAAAGGCATCTAATATACTCTACTCAACAGATCATTAAAGCTAAAAAAACAAAGCAAAAAAGACAAAAAAAAAAAATGGAACCATAACCGAAAAGAAATCAATACCATCAAATATAAAAGAAGAATTACCACAGATCAAGAAGATGTACCTATTGTGACATTTTCTACTATATGGGATAGAAATTCAAAATGGAGTTAGTATGTCCATCCTAAACTAAGACCAATGAAATTAGCAGCATAAACCTTTCAAAGATCATCTTCACTTGAGTGTTAAATGACACTGGAAAGAAAAACAGGAACCTAAACTAATACCAATTGGTATATAAGAAGGATCAGACCAAATCAAACAAAAATATTAAACACAGTCATAACAAAAATAAAATTTGTAAGGAAAATTAAAGAAACATGAAGGGAGCAGCAGGTCAGATAAATCCTTGCAACAAACACTCAACCAAAACCCAGGAGAACTTCAATATCAGAAACAAAGACCAACTCTCACTTAGGCAAGATAACAAACACATTGAAGGCAAGATAACAAACACATTGAAGGCTCTAAGATTCTGCAGTAATCGAAACAACAGGGGGAAAAAGAGGCAGACGTTGCATATTAAAGGTTGGGATTAAAATCCTCACCAACCGATGCTGCAAAGAATGGATGAATGGCAACATCATCACCCCATCCATCCTCCATGTTCACGACCTCAACTTCGAAAGCAAATCCCAAAGAATAACAAAAAGCCAACTGAACAACTAATAATAGACAAAGGTAAAGAAGTCAGCAACCCAAATACCAATAAACAAAGCTAAATATAAAAACCTCACCCTGAGAAAAGTACATGACAATAATCAACAGACAATGTATAAACATGGCCAAAGTAGCAGGAGGTTATATTGGACAAAGATATGAAGAATATGAGAGAGACTCTCTCAGGAGTACTCAACATGGCAGGCAAAAGTAGGTACAAAAGAATTTGCTACGGAGTTAAAAGCAAATCTTGAATGAAAAGTAAAGAGGAAAGTAAAAGCAGGTAAAAAATAACACAATCTTGTGAATTAAAAACAGAAAAATGATATAAAAAAACCTCTGAATATCAAAGCAGAAGGACCTGAAACCTTAAAGCACAAAAAGACATGGCAAAAGGAAGTTGAATCTGCACTTTGGAAAGAGCTATTAAAACAGCTGCAAGGACTGGCGCAAATAAAAGGAAATTATTACAAAAAGGAAGAGAGAAAATCTTACTCTTTCACACCATGTCCTGAATTGATTTCTTGACTGGGAAATCATTAGAAAAGCTGCAATTTCATACAACTGGGGAATATACTAAATTGATTTCTTGACTGGGAATGGTGCACAACTCATAAAGCCTTCAAACCATGTCCTGAAAACAACAATTTCAAATGCTAAGCATTTGCAAATGTAGGAAGTTAACAAAGTAATCTCAAAGATGTAAATATGTATATAAGCTAAAGTAAAATAAAATCATCCATTCTTCAAGAAGTATAATGGTGGATTGTATGAAAATATATCCAAACTTAGCACAACATGATCAGCGAAATAAAAATCAGAAACTTCTAATAGAAAAAAGTCGTAAAGAAATAATGGCAAGCAATAAACAATGTTGTATTAATAAAATGGATCTGAGCATAAGAAAAAATCACCGCAACAGCAAAAGAAACGAAAGAATTCTAAACTCATTTCATCTGCTAGATATCAGCATAATGCATATGCTAAGAATCATAGTACAACAAACGATTATACTAACTGCTGAGGATGCTATATTTATTTGTCAAACATTCAGCTAAAAGTTGTGTAATTTCAATTAAAAAACATAATTTTGCAACTCAACGACAATTTTTCACGGGTTTTGAAGATCATAACACTTCATTTGGCATTTCTCATATCAAATCATCGCACCTGAAACTACTATAGTCTACAACATCATATATGCATAGTTATCAACTCATTCATCTTTCAAAACCAAGGGAAGACGTTGAGTCAAAAAATAAGACATTCATGATGAGATGAGAACAAAAAAATAAGATTCTTAAGGGGGAAAATAATTATCAGAACCTGTAGTAAGACCAAAAAAAAAGTAATGCTTATAGGTCAAAAACCCCCCATGAACAAACAGTATACTTGAAATAAGAATTTTTTTTTTAACAAAATAATCTCAATGGCCTCTTTCCTCTACTCCAATCCAGCAGCAACTGAAATAGAAGCATTATAATAATCAGAATGGATTCCGAAATCTCAAGTACACTTATTAATGTACTGAAATGGCCACTCTTAACTTTTCTTGCTCAGAGACAACTTGAACATCTTAGCAAATGGTAAAGAGTGGTGGGGAACCGGAGATGTCAATTGTTGGGGGTAATCTATTGAGGGACTCAGGATTTTATTCCATCAGAGATGATGTTAAGGACCCTCTAAAATCATTTGGAGGCAATGTAACAGGCTACATATCTTACTAAAACACACTAATAAATTTCTCTTTCTTTCTCTAAAAGCTTTCATCATTTTAACAGGCCATATATCTATCACTAAAGGCACGTATAAAGAAGAAGGAAACACTCATTCACATAAACCTTTGTTCAACAAATTAAACAGTTGTACCCACTAAGAATCATGTAACCTATGCACTTCCACTCCAAAAACAGAATTCCACTGAAGGTGGCATATGCAAGCAAAAGCCAAGTCTGTATGGTTGCCTTCCCTAAAACAGGTGCCATTCCCATGATAACTGAAGCCAAAGCAGAACGAACATGCTGAGATGAATCTGTTGACAATTCCCACAGTAGCAAAAACCAACTAACTTAGACAGGAGAGTGAAAAGATATGCTGAATAGTGAAATAGTGTAATTGATTGCATCGGGTGAATAGACCTTATCCTCTTATTAAGGATAGGTAAGATATGCGGTAAAAATCCCAAACCTAACATGAACTCTTTCATCGCATAAAAAATTACTAAACTTCTCCTTGAATTCATGAGCAAAACCTTAAAAATAGGAAAGAATTTAAGGGAAAATAGAAGAGAAAAGAGGAGAGAGAGAGACCTGGAGAGGAGATCAGCTTCAAAGAGGAGATCGGAGCAATGCATCAGTAGAGTGCAAACATATAGAATCTGATGAAGGGAAAGAAACATGAGACATGAGATCAAACATGAAAAAACACATGGAGAAGTCAAAACGAAAAATCCATCAAAAAAAAAAACACAGGGAAACACCTTCAATCTGTTGGTCGATCTATGTAAGGTCGGACCCATGGGATTTGTGGTCGTTGAATGCAAGGCCGCTGCTGCGGCGGAGGTGGCGATGCCAATTGAGAGAGTGGCCATAAAAATGTGAGAGAAAAACACACCAGGAATAAACGAAAAAGAAAAGGACCAATCGACTCGCATGAAAGAGGGAGAGTAGGCGAGAATTGAACAGCAAAGAAAAAAAAATATTTTCATGAAAGAGGGAGAGTAGGTGAGAGCTAAAAGCGACATAGACCAAATCAGTGGAATGAGCAAATATAAATACTTGTCTTGAACCATAAAGAATGACAAAACTCAGATTCAAAAGTTCATTAGTTGCCCATTCTTGGATGCTCAGAAAAGCTTATTCATCTAGCCATCACTTGCACCTAGAATTACACGGGATACAAAAAAAGAAAAAAAAATAGTAAGTAATCCTGACATGAAAGCCCAGGGCGTCAACTTTTATAGTTTCCAGAGACATGCCAATCAACAGCACGAATATACACCCATAATGGATAAATCCCAAGGTGAATCTCAAGGAAAAAAAAATCATCATGACTAAATTATGAACTGAGATCACATAAAAAGTCATGTCTAAATAAGCATGATGACTATCATGACTAAATAAGCATGATGAATGGTAAGAAAGACTCTTAGCATCTATAACAAATACCCAACTTTTTGGATTATACAACATAATAGCCATTAACATTCTTGCAGTATTCAATAAATTTGACAAATAACGGTAAAATTTTGCCTTTAAATACTGGATATCCTTGACACATACATACTTCCAAAATCATACCAAATCAAATTCCCTACTTAGTTTCAAAAGAGAAGCTGGTAAAACTACAAATAACACTATTTTCTTTTACTAACCAAACGAATTCAAATGTTCTAAATTTGTTGGAAACATCTTACTACTGAATAAAGAGAAGAGATTGCCAAAAATAGAAATTTCTAAAGAAAACATAAACTGAAGAAAAAAATCGCATGAATGAAAGAGGAAAACCCCCTTGTTTGACCAAATCCCATGGTGCTAAAATCCACCTTAAATTTAGTAGTAAAAAGGAAAGATGAAAACTGTGACTCAAAAGCACTCAATCTTAATTGAACGCTCTTGGTTATTAAGATTGACCCAATTATTTCCAAAAAGAATATCACTCTTGAAATATGAGAACAACAAAATGAAGTATAGAACCTAAGATCATCGTGACATGAATAAATCACACGGGATACAAAAAAAGGGGAAAAAAGGAAAAGAAAAATTAGTAAGTCATATCCTGACATGGCGTCAACTTTTATAGTTTCCAGAGATTTGCCAATCAACAGCACGAATATACACCAAGGTGAATCTCAAGGAAAAAAAGTATGACTAAATTATGAACTGAAATCACAAAACAAAGTCATGACTACATAAGCATGACGAATTGGTGCCAACAAAAAAAAAGCACGATGAATATCATGACTAAATAAGCATGATGAACGGTAAGAAAGACTCTTAGCATCTATATAACAAATACCCAACCTTTTTTTAAGGCTTGCAGAAAATTAGAAGAAAGTTTCTCACATCTCTTCATATGCAACCCAACATTAAGCTACAACTTAAAGAGGCAAAATGTAAAAAGAACATAATAGGTCTAGAAAAGAAATCAAAATGTTTACAGCCATTGATGAAACAACGCAGCCCAAATTCCAGAGCAGAAAAGGTCAGACACGATTGATGACATACCACAAACAATGCAGCGGACCCTCCCCAGAAACATCGATTAACAGAGAACTAAAATGAGTTCTGCAAGGCATGATTAAGACAGATACAAATGGAAAGATTTGCACACTGGAATCTCCATTATCTCTCCAAACGATAAAAGTTAAATATTCTGACATCAAAGAGAAGCAAAGAACTGGTGCAAAAAAAGAGAGAGAGTGAGAAGCAAAGAACTGACCTTCACGTAGATGATCTCTCCCTTTCCCCTTGCATTGCCATCATCGCTCTCATCTTCCTTCCCAGCTACAACATTTGACTTTTAATATCAGGAGATGATAAAATGAAGAAAAGTAATCAAAAACTCACCAAGAGTAAAGGGCGAAAGCATCGGGAAGAAAACCCACGATAATCGCAAAAGCCAAGAGCAGATGAGGGTTGGGAAAGAAGAGCAGCTCACCCAACGCGAGCTAAATCACGCATTCGGCAGGAATCGAGGAGAGAGAACGAAGATGAAGATCGGATGACCTAATTGAGGGATCAAAGGGAAAAAGTTGACGCCCTGGGTAACCTAATAGTCGAAAAGATCAAAGGAAAGAAAAATCACTGACGTTGTGTTTTGAAGAGGAAGCTGCGGCTGAGAGTTGAGAGTTGAGAGGAAGTCGCGGGTAATTTTAGGGTTGGAGGAAACGGGTACCAAAATGAGGGATGGGTACCGAATAGAAGGGGAGTGGGTACCAAATAGAGGAAATCCACACTATTCAATTGATTGCAAAAATGAACAGGACAGGGGTTTTTCTCTCATTAAGGATAAGGTAAGATATCAAATTAGATTTACTTATTATCATACATCTGGTCTGAATTAATTCTAATAATTAAATTTCGACCTCTAATAATTTCAAATAGAAAAATACGGAAAAAAAAATCAATTAGGCCCTTCATTTTATTTGATCATTTAATTTTCGAAGAAGTAGGGTGAAAAAAAAAATCAAAGCAAAAGGAAAATGAAAATGAAAATGAAAATGAAAATGAAAATTTTTTGACCAAAGTCAGGCCAAGACATTTTTGACCGGGAAGCAGCTGGAGCCTGTAAACCCCAATGCAATGGGGACACTGTGAATTTCACTGAAAGGAGCCAACAAACTCTATGATTTGCAGCTCCTTTCCCCATCCGTACACTGACACGTGTCGGCCTCTCCTTTCATTGGACCACTTGTGGGTCCTTCTTGGACAACGAACTACATTCGTACACCTGTCTTTTCCAGCCTAGATAGGCCCGGCACTTAGGACTAGGAACCTTTCTACTCTTAACTTAAGTCTTAACTCCAATTATTAGGAGTAAATTTCTTCATTGCTCATTAAACTTTAACCTATATTTCAATTAGATCACTGAATTTTAATTTGTCACAATCAAGTCAATTAAGTTTTAAAAGCATATCAAATGTGATAACTTTAACATATTTCATCAAAAATTAACTAACATATAAATAAATAACATTTCAACACGTCACATGCCATATAAATGGTCACATCACTCATATTTCACCTTACACATCACATATTTCATTTCCTCCTATTTTGTCTCCGAATTTTGAAGGGAAATAAAAACAGGAGCTTAATGACATAAATAAAAGAAATTATGAGTGAAAACTTATAAAGAAAAGATGAGGAAAATGCAAATGGTAAAGTAGAAGGTAGAATATTAACGATGGTCACCACAACATATTTCCATATTAAAAAAGATGTAAAATACGAAAGTGGCTACATTTGATATATTTATAAAAGTTAAGTGACTTATTTGTGACAAATTAATCTTCAGTAAACAAATTGAGAAATAAGTTAAAGTTTAGTGATCATTGGGTGAAATTTACTCTTATTATTATTAGTATTAGCATTAGTATTAGTATTAGTATTGACCATTTCCCTTTTAGACTTTCACAATATAGACATTTTCTTCCTTGAACTTTTAATTTGAAACTTTCATCATTTAAAGACTTAAATTATCAAAATGGCCCCATGGTTGATGTTGCATGACGTTGCATATGCCATGCCAACAATTTTTAGGGAGAAATTGCCTATAGTTTAAGTGGTGAACCTTATAATCATGGTTGCCATGGGTATTTTTCTCTGAGATGGTTTCTTTTTGAAAATGTGGTTTTCTTTCATTTTTTTTCTTCTCATCAAACCATGGAAGACTTTTACAGAAATTTGATGTCAATTTTTTTCTTTGTTTTTATTTGGACTTCTTAGTGAGAGTTTTTGGGACTCCTTTGTGAGAGCTTTTTTCTATTGTCTCTGTACAAGTTTCCAATCCACTCTTCTTTTTTCATTTCCCTTTGAATCTTGACATTTAATTCTTGATTTTTTCAACACCTTTTCATAACTTGGTTGAAGATCTTAACAATCTTTGGGCTAATTTAATATTGTGAGGAAGAAAATGCTATCCTTGAAGTTAATCCCTCTTTGGTGCAAGAAACTTTAGGGATGAGAGATCACACTGTCTTCTTGGAAGTTTGCAAGAATATGTGGAAGACTTCAAGAATCAAAATCAGTTTCAAGCATGGACAATATAGCAGTTTCTTCTTCGTGTGGAGCAAAAAGATGTCAGGGGGTAAAAAAAAAGCAAAAAAAAAAAAAGCAAAAAAACAAAAACAAAAAAAAATCCTTGAAATTATCGATTTGGCTAGATTATTTTCTTCTTGTAATTTTAATTAATGGTGTTTGCACATGAAATAGCACATATAAACTTTTGGTAATAGTGCTAACTATGTTTGGTATGGGGTGTATCCTCTTGTATTTTGTGTAATTTCTTTCGAAATCAATATTCAAGTTTAACTTGATGATAAAAAAAAAAAAGTGGTGAAAGTTCCAAATTAAGTATTCAAGGAAGAAATTATCAATTTAAGTCGTTCCAAATTAAAAGTTTGCAACTTTCAATTCTTAAACTATTAAACTCAAGACAATTTCTCAAACACATGTACCATAGCATTATTACTCAATCTTATATACCATACCATCTTCATTTCCTTTTAAATCATTCAGATTGATTCAACAGTTTCAGTTCTAGCAACAAAATAACTCCCCACCCTAAGTACTCTCAGTCTCATTCGTTTTTAATCATTTAGATGTCCCAACCTTTTATGATCTCTCTCTTTCTCTTTTTTTTTTCTTACTTTTTTTTTAAAAAAAAATATAAACTTTCATTCGACAAACCTTTTTCTTAAATTTAGTAAAAGTCAAATAAAAACAAACAAAATAAAGTTGGAAAATGCTTGGATATATTAAGATTCTACACACTATTTAAATTTCAATTTGTACCTAATCTTGACTAAGAACTACACTACAAACCAAAACAAATATACCATACATATATTATTTGTTCATTAACAACAAAGACCAAGTCAATATCTGCTCAAAAAGTCAATTCATATGATTGAGAATGAATCCTAATAATCTTAAATATATTATATATAAAAAAAGTAAGAGTAAGCATTGTTTGCCAAGAAGTACTAATAAATTTGATTTAAGTCTACAATATATTGTTGGCAGGCCAATATATATATATATAATTTCTTTTTGTAATAAACTAAAATAAAAACATGAATATTGGTACAAGAATCATTCAAAATTTGGGCTGCATTTACATATTGCAACAGCTATTGATTGAAAGAAGCCAAACAATTGAGGACAGCAAGAAAAAAACAGTGTATATGAGAGAAGCCAAGAGGAGGAAAGTCATTCGATTAAATGTAAGTTTTTGAAACTTTAAAGACACATTAAAATAAATTTGAAGTTGATTTCAAAATGGACCCTGCTTGTCCCCTGGAACTCAACATAATTCAATCACCTTTCTTTTGCTCCCAACATTATTCGTAAATAATGAAAATTCCATGTATTTTACACTACAAGTCGAAGAATCTGACTAAGAGGCCACATTCTTTTACTCTAGATTTTTCTTTTTTGATAGTATATTCTTTTACTCTAGATTAATAATATATATATGCTATTTCTATAATATTGCTATTTGATTTTACTCTAGATTTTCTTTGGTAAGGTGATATATGAGGGATGACATGTGATTTCTATCAAGTTTGTTCCTTTGGGCTAATTTGTAAAACAATATTCAACATTTTCTATTTTAAGTTGGGATTTTTTTTTTTTGTGTACTTGAGACTGTTAGGGATCGAACTCTATAGTCACTAGAATTAAGAGTCCAACACTCTTTTCATTTCCTTATCAAGTGCCAAACTCATCTTTGCCAAACTCATCTTTGAATAAATATGTTTGTAGTTACGTGGTTTGTTGAGTGGTCTGTTGATAGATGATTGAAATTTTAATTTTAATAATCGAAGTTTAATCTGTCAGGATCCGACTTATTTCAATTCCATGCTCAAATTAAACATATATATATATTTCAAGTTGAGTGTTTTTTTTTCCTTGTTATACTATTCATACAGGGGAAAGGTATGCAATACCATCAAATACCAATTCAATATTGCTTGAAATGAAGCCTGAAGGCCAAGAATTTGAAATTTCAAACCAAAAGATTGGGAATTTTTTAAGAAGTGCAGTCATCTTAAGCTATATATATAAAATACATGCACATTCATCACGAGTTCAATATTGATGTGTTACCAGACCAATCATGTAGTATTTTGGTGCTCAATTATTATCATTGTCTCCTTCATACATGTTGAAGTTCGCAGAGCTGAAAGCTTATGAGTTTGAATTTTGGACCCTTTACCTTTTACAAACTCCAACCTTTACCACTGAGGCCGATCCTTAAGAGAATCCAAGCACTTTGCAGTTAGACCAACATCCCTTGGTACCGCCTCTAATTGATGATAGTGAAAAATTGACCTACCTATACCTTGCCATTATTTTCACCATGCATCTTTGGGGTCCTATATTTAGTAAGGTAAGAGTAAAAGAAAGAAATGAAATGCTTTGGAGTTGATTTGGACTGCAATATTCTTCATTTCGTCTGTGCATAGATGTTGTTAACAAAATTTTTTCTTCAAGATTTGACAAGTTATTACAAACGAGAGTTTGTTCTGGTAAATGAGGGGAGGGCTAAAGAATGAATACATATAAATAATTAATGTAAATATGGTTTTATGTTTCAAGGAAGAGTAGGTGACAGAGAAGGCCTTGCAACTTGGAGCTCTCCACAGTCACTGATATAAACAGTTTTAAGAGGCCTGTTCCATAAGGTGCGCCCTTTCTGTGCTCTTTCGTCTCCAAAAAATTCAGCCAAGTCGTTAAGTTGGCGAATTCTTTCTGAAGGTTTGTATGTTGGGATGGAAGCAATTGATGTCACTACATCCAACCCTGAAATTCAAATGAAATCTGAAATTACAAAGCGTGTATATATTGCACAAGGGAAGTGAAGCAATGGAGAAGGACAATAAATAGCAAACAATTACCAGAAACAAATTCCAGTTCCTGGTAAAATCAGAGGAATTTGAAAAAGGGTCTTAAAGACATTTTCAGTTTTGAAAAGGAGAGAAGCTTCTAGATGTTCATACCGAAATACAGGTACCAATAATTATAAATGCAAAGGGAGAGTTCGAGCATTGACAATAAACATACAAATTTGTGGCATCAATATCATGATGATTGCAGAAGCACATGCAAGACATGTTATGTGACTTGTGTGTCTAACTAGAAATGCAAACCAAAGAGGCAGTCATTAGAAGGCAATATGAATCAGAGAAACAAGACTAGTTTATACGAATCAAGCTTTGTTCACATTCGATGACAGAGAGAAATAATTTACTTTTCCTCCAACAGTGCCGATTGGAGACATCATAAGAATACTTATCCAATTCACCTTCAAGATTTAATTAACAAAATGGGAAACATTTCCATTGGGAGAAGTAATCCAGCATTTGAAGATCTCGTTTGTTTTTCTGATATATAATTTGAGGTAAACATTTTCTGGAATAGATTAGATTTAAAATTTTAACCAAAGGACATGCCTTCAACTAGGGGGAGAGGGGCAAGCTAGGCATCTGAAGACAGATGAACCATAACCCGAACACAAACAGAATGCAATTTAGATTATTGCCATGATGTATAGAGACAGATGAGCTCCCCAAACATGTTTCATTTAGGCTTAAAGAATCAAAATTAGGCACCAAAGAAAGATCACAGCAATGAATCTAGAGCAACATTTGAGCAATTTTACGAAAACTATAATAAGATATATATACTTCTCAATCGTTGGGAAATGCCATCTAAATCCATTTATTATCTTATGCCTCATCCACTCAAAGCTTATAGGGCATTTAGACATGACCTATTAGGCACTCCAACTATATGAACCATAACAAATTGGTTCAAGAAATTGAATGTGGGAAGTAACAAGGAATGAATGTGGAAAGGAGCATTTGGGGAATCATTACGAACGACCTAAAAGAACTTAATTTAAGTTTTCCAGCAAAAATTCAAGAGGGTTGATAAAAAAGAAACTACAATAGCATCATTAAATTAATCCCAAACTCTAGTTTCTACCTAGCTAATGGGAACAGCCACAATCACCAATTACTATCATTAAACACTTTGCAGATATAAAGCAACTTGAAATTGTGCAATTCCGTTCTTTCTTCATAAAATACCCAAATTGAAAATTACCCAAAATTGGAATTTCGTTAACTAAACGAAAACCAGCCTAACTTAAATGCATATATGAGAAACTAAATAAGGGTTTCAATTTAAAGCACTGGCGATATAACAGAGAAATCAATAAGACCTTACCTTCAAGAACTGTCCCGAAAACAATGTTGTTATTGTCGAGCTGAGGGCAGGGGCCAGGCCCTGTAGTGATCAAGAACTCAACATTTCTATAATCAGAATTAAGTTTAACCTCGTCATCGTCGTCATTCTCCGATAAACACAGCGAAACGACGCCAGCCCTTGAATGTTTAAGCAGGAACGCCTTAGAGTCCACCGTCTCAGTGTTCCGAGGAAATTCTAAATTAGGACGGAGATGAACCTCGCCGTACTCTCTGTCGCGGCCTTGGCGCCCAGCTTGGAAGAACTGCCCAGGAAAAATCTTGTGGACGACAGTGTTTTTGTAGGAGGAAGAAGTGCACATGAGCTTGAAAGTGGAGACGGTGAGAGGGAGGAGGTTGCCGTAAAGGCCGAGGACTAGGCGACCCAAAGGAGTAGGGTCGGAGCAGAGAGGGGAATCAGCGGCGGAGGCGTTTTTGGTGGAGGGGTTGGGAATAGTAGTGCTGCGGAAGTAGGTGGGGCAGAGGGAGAAGTCGAGGAAGACGCGGTCGGTTATGGTGGTGTCTATCGGCGGTGATAATGAGGATGAAGATAAAGGTGCGGCGGCGAGGGTGGAGGAGAGAAGGAGGGAGCGGCGAGTGACGGTGGTGGAGGAAAAGGAGAGAAGGGGCGGAGGAGGGATTGGTGGAAGAGGGGAGGCCATGAGGGCGGAGAAGACATGGCTAAAGGGGAAGAGGAGGGAAATGGAAGTCGGAGTGGTTGGTAGTTGGGAGGGAGAGTGGGGCCTACATCAGTAGTGGATAATGAAAAAGAAAAAAAAATGAAAATGGTGAAGTAAAAAGACTAGTTTTGGGCCAAAGTTTAGAACTTCTGTGATATATGGAAATCAGTATGGGTCCAACTAGCCTTTGTAGTTATTTAGACTTGAGAGTGATACTAACACTGCTATTATACAATTGGGCCTTTTCTATAAACAAAATACTATTATAGTGATATTTTTTTTTGAGTTCCTATTATAGTGATAATAATAATATTCTTACAATACTTTTAATTTTAAACATAATACAATGTGTGAGACTAAGATGACATTTGATGATAGGAGTTGTAATTGTACAATGCAATACTCTTATTTTTATGCACAAATATCATTGCAACTTATTTATCAGTCATTATCTCACGCATCAAACACATCCTATATACCATCACTAGGGTGTAAATGATACATCATTATTCAAGAGCTACTCGGGCTCGACTTGAGGAAAATTAAACTCGACTCGATCAATGTCGAGCCGAGATCAAGCTTTATAGTACTTCACTCGAGTATTTATCGAACTACTTAAATAGTTATAGTATATTATATTTTTAATTATGAATTTATGAAAACTGATTTGATTTGAGCTTGATTTGATTTTTTCTTGTTAGTTAACGAGCTAATTAAGCGAGTTCAAATAGCTCAATACTCATGTCGAGTCAAGCTCGAGTTTCAAAAGCAAAATTCAACCAAACTTGATTCAAGTTTTGAGCTCCGAGTTCCGAGTCAAGCTCGATCGACCTCTGCTACCCTACTACTAAACTCGAATTCGATCCATTATAACCCTAACTATCACCTTTCTCTATACAATCTTTCTTTTTGATGAACAAAATTTTGAATTAGTTTTTTTTTGGTACAATTTTTTTGAATTCGTTATAATTGAAAAAAAAAATAACAACTAGATGTAGATGATGTGCACAAGATTTGTATTAATAAACAACTGGTTGCAAAGGCCTAGTTCCATCTATATATCCACGAACATTATTATTTATCTGTTCTTCGTCATTCAACCAATCAACAAGCTATAAAATCAGGAAAAGAAGGTGTTCTGATCTAATTTTTACTTAACAACAAATTTTCAAAAGCAGGAAACAAGTAGAGAAAGAGAATTCTCTTTACATTTTTGTATAATTGGCACATAAATTTACAAGCTTAGCTCTAGCAGAGTGAACCCCTACCAGATTTCAATTCCTTAATCAAGGGGTATAGAGTTCACTAGATTTATGTAAATTTTTTGGGGGGAAAAAAACTTTTTTCTCTACTTACGAAGTCCCATTGCCAACTCCTCAGCAAGGTCTGAAAGGAGAAGAGAAGATTGAGAAGAGAATTTGGGAGGTGCAGCAGCTCCAATGGGTATGGGCAAGGAGCAGTCAATCCTCCAGGCCTGCTTTTTGGGGAATGATATTTTCCTTGAAAAAAAAGCAGCATAAGAAGCAGAGGAACAAATCCCTTTTAAGTTATGGAGAGCACAGCTGCAATTCCGATGGTATGGCCTCCGCTCCATCTCTACTTCGTAAATTGCCAGGCTTCCTTCAAGGACACATCGGAGCATCATTTTCGCTGCTCCAATGGCCCTCTCTCTCCCTCTTTCCCTGATCTTTAATTCAAGTTCTTAATTAGTATTTGAATGTGAATTTTCCTTTATATATATAGAGCAAGGGAATAGGAGTTAGGTGAGGATTTCATGGAAAGAGAACAAGTTTGTGTTAGTTCCCCACGTTGAGTTCAAGAGCATTTCTTTGTTTCTTGAGACTTTTCAGTTATTTCTTGACCAAGTTTTTTAACCAAGACAAAATATTTTTGTCGATTCAGTCCCCAAAATTTTTGGCTACGAAAGCGATAAAAGAAAGGGTGCATTTCCGAGAATCTGTTAGGAGTTAGGAGACGTTAAATCAGTGAGCCTTTGGGTTACTTTGGTTAAAAATAAAATAATGGTTTCCTTTAATGGAAATTTTAGTTCAATAGTTGGGGGCTTTTCTCATTGTTTTTACCGAAAGACACCCTCTTTTGACCAAATTTTGTTACAAACTTGGAAACTTTCAACAGTCTTAATTTTATGTGAAAGACAGAGATAGAATTTCCTATGCAAAACAGAGTATCCGATTCTTTAGACTTGAGCTTTGCTAATGGAAGGCATAAATGATGGGGAGACTCCACTCATATACAAGCATGAAATTAGTCTTTTACTTGGCGTTTGTTTGGTAAGAGAGAAAATAGGGAGGAACTAAAAGAGAGTGAATACTTTTTTCCGTCTTTTCCTGCATTTGTTAGGAGGGATATGAGAATGAGATGAGGGAAGAAATTAGGATGAAGTCACTGCTTGTGCTGGACTTGAAATTGGTTGCTAGAAGCTCGACTCGAACTCGATCAAGTGCTATGTTTAGAACTTGAGCTTGACTCGAGATTGATATTGAGCTATTTGAGCTCGCTCAATTAAGCTCGATAATCAATAAAAAAACAAAATACTCAATCATTTGTGTCAAACTCAAATTTTAGTTGGCTCGATATGGTTTAAGATAATCAAAATATGTAGATACAAATACTCAATTAGGCTTGATGAGTACCTGAGCCGAGTATTAGGATACTGATCAAACTTGACTTGTTCGACTACTTGAGTTAGTCGAGTTTGAGCTTGAGCTGGACTCAATAGAAACCGAGTCGAATTTATTTGAGTAAATTGCAAGTAAGGACGTATCATTTAAAAATACTTAATAGAAGATAAAATTAATTAAAAATTAAAATTCACTTCTTCGATGATAATTAGGTATTTTCCCCCTCTCAGCTGTCACGTTTGATAGAAACTGTGGAAAGCATTAGAAGCTACGCGATTTCATTGCACTTTTTATTCATCAATCATCATTGAATGTAAGTAACCGAAAACAAAAATAACATCTTGCATATAGCAGCTTGTTTTGCAAAAATCAAGTCAACTAATCTGCTTAAAGGTGTTGTGCCAAAAAATCTCTTGAAGAGTTTTTGTGTTAAAAATTTTATGACAGCATCGGGGCGTGCCAATCAATTTGTTGAAATTAACAAAGAGGAGTTGTAAACATGAAACTGGTGTGCGGAGTAGCAGATTGTAGATCAGAGCGATTTATAGGGGCTGGATCAAAGTCACACCGGAACATTTAAATCATTGATCCCAGATAAGTCTTCCTAAATTTGCGTCGTCAAAGCTGTTCTTGATTGAAGTTGAGAGAAAAATAACGGCATAAATGCCATTTTGCACCCTTAAGTTTGTACGGACTGCCACTTTACACCCAACTTTTTTATTTTGACCAAAACGCACCCTAAAGTTTTATTTTTGTGCCACTTTGCATCCTCTGTCACGGTAGGACAAACGACTCTATCACGATGTCCGACGTGGCATGCCACGTGTACCAAAAAGTGACACGTGGCATGCCATGTGCACAAAAGGACACGTGCCACGTGTCACTTTTTGTCCACATGGCACACCACGTCGGACACCGTGATAGAGCCGTTTGTCCTACCTGACGGAGGGTGCAAAGTGGCACAAAAATAAAACTTTAGGGTGCGTTTTGGTTAAAATAAAAAAGTTGTGTGCAAAGTGGCAGTCCATACAAACTTAAGGGTGCAAAATGACATTTATGCCGAAAAAATAACAACAGATTGTTATTGCTGAAATAGAAACTCGTAGACAGTGTTTCTATGTCCAGAGACAAGATTGAAACAAGGAAATAACACTAAAAGAGTGTTCTTTTGTCCGGAGACAAGATTGAAACAAGGAAATATTGAAGAACGAGTAAGAACTCGTGATGAACAAGAGAAAAAGCACAGAGCTTTTGAAAGAAAATAAGCATGAAGCTTGGTTTTTGCGCGGAGCAAGTTTGTAGTTGTAAAAGCTAGTGTGTGTAGCTGTTGAAGTGTGTTTGAAGCACTGGGGTTGATCCCTTTATATACGGAGCGGCATGAGCCTTGAATTTGATGGGCTTGACTTCCTCAGGAAGGCGATTTCAACTTCTTTAGGAGATGACAACTTCTAGGAAGGAGAGAGGAAGCTTCCTGATAGCTTCCAGAAGCTCTGAGAGAGGACATTTAGGCCTGGGACGCCTCCTATCTTATAGAAACACATTGGTCTCCCTCCTTGTCTTGTGATTTGCGTCATCCTCCTCCTCTTGGTCAGTTCAGCATGTCTCTGTTGCCTGCTCTGAGCTGGAATCAACTAATTTGACTAAGAGATGACCTCTGAATATCAAGATTTAGATTCTTAACATCAAAGCCATGAAATTGATCTCACTTAATCTTATTAAGCTCATCAAATCATAAAAATAACATTCAATTAAGAAAATGGCTTAAACCGGGGTGGAAAAGCCACTTGTCCTTAACTGAAAAAAGTGTAAAAGTTATCATCGACACTTGAAATGGCTCAAATTTGACATGTAGCCATAATATCATGTATCTAAGGTGATAGAACTTGTTTGGCTCGAAAATCATGCCTAGATCACCTTAAACCGACAACTTGTCCTTAATTGAAAACCAGACAAAGTTTTTCGACTGTGTCAGAATGAGATGGAATTTCACCAGAAGGTGCGGCATGGCACAAGGATCATCATGATATGCTTCATTCTTGGAGCCGCACCCTCTAGCTAGGTCAATTTCACTGATTTCACTTTTTTGTCCTTAATTGAACAAAATGCAAAAGTTGTAGTTTTGCCTCCCAGGAGATGAGGGGTAGCTAGGCGGCTTCACTATCATGTTAGGGTGGAAGTATTGAGGAGGTGTGAGGTTTGAAATCCCACCCCTCTCTCTCGTAGATAAGTGTTTTACTTACTGACAAGCTTTGACTCTCTGTCTCCTTTAAATGCAGGAAGAAGGAGACAGTTTTCTAAAACAGGGCAGCCCCTCCTGAGACATAGGAGACGACTTGGATGAGATGTTTCCCATCTCCTGACATGGGGTACAACTTCTCTTTTTGTTGTGTGCCTCCTGCTGACAACTTCTTTAAAAGGAGATCTCCTCTTAAATGATTTTTCTGCCACTTCCTTAATTATTTGGGCGGCATATATGGAAAATCAATAATAATTATTTAAAAAATAATTATCATTTATTTAATAATTTTCGGCCTAATTAATTAATTCCAAGAATTTCCTAATTCAATTAGAATCAAGGTGGTGCAGAAACCAAGTTTCATTAGGATTTTTAATTAAATCTTGACCACTCATCTTGATATTATTCATGTGAAGACCAATTTACCCTCAATTGTAAATTGAGGTATAAACAAAGGGCATGTTATATAAATAAATCCTTAGCTAGGGGAAGAAATCAAGCATTGAGAAATTTTGGAACATTTGCGTTATGTTTGGTAGTGGAGAACATTCTCCATTTTCCATCTCCAAAAGTATCAAAGAAACCAGGTAGTGAGTAGTGACACAACATGTGTCAATAAAAACAAGCACATGTTGTGTCAATTTATTTTCATTGACACATGTTGTGTCACTACCTATTTTCTTTGATATTTTTGGAGATGGAAAATGGAGAATGATCTCACTACCAAATATAGCTTAAATTTCTCTGTTCTTTAACTAGGATTGAACAAGAGATTATACTGTTTCATACCATATTATATATTAATCATATGAACCGTAATTCAGTGTCATATTTATGGATAATATGGCCACATTACTATAATAAAAATTGGAAAAGGGAAAAGGATGAAGAAGTTGAGAAATATCTTTACATTGATGATTGGATTTGGACTATCCACCATATGCAGAATTTACAGGGAAAATACTGTACTTAGGTGAAGAACCCTGTATGCTTTTTGCCTCTTATGTTGGAGATTATAACTCTAAAACAGAAAAAAATGAGAGAAGAAAAAAAAAGTGTTCAATTTTCTAACCTGTCTTTCTATAGCTTAAACTCTATTGTGCTTCTGAATTCTGATTCATCTTGGCTATATAGCTAGTGGGTATGTGACTATGTGTTACATACAAAGCCGCAATGGCGTCTTCTTGGCCACTTACGGAGCAGCCATCAGGAGCAGGAAGAGAAGATTGAGAAGAGAATTTGGAAGGTGAGATTGAATTTGAGAGAGACAAGGAACAATCATTCCACTTGTGTTTCTTGGGGAATGACAAATTCCTCGGACGAGAACAAGCAGAGGAACAAACCCCTTTAAGCTTGTGCAATGCACACCCACAATTGCGATGGTAAGGCCTCCGCTCTATCAAACTGTCTTCCATTACTATGCTTCCTTCGTAAACGCACCCGAGTGTCATCTCAGCTGCCCAATTGGCCATAATTCCTCTACTCAATCTTCCCTTTAATATGATCTTCTTACTTAAACTCTCTCTGTCTCTAAGTGAAGTGAAGGAAGAAATTTAACTAAGGCTTTTGCTGTTATGCCCTGCCCCTGTAATATTGAAGTGTGGTTTATATAGAGCAAGGATTTAACTAGTAGTCTTGGTGCAATTAGATGAATCTAGAAAAGAAAAAGATGGCCGTTAGGGTACTAATTATTCCACGTTGAATTCTAGAGAATTACCAACTTTGTTATCGAGAATCAATTCTTGTTCAAGTTACTAGCTAATTCTAACTCTCCCTAACTAAGACAAAACGTATTTCTCTAGGACAGAGTTTCAGTTCATTTTTCTCAAAGTGAATCTTAACAATTATCTGGCCGAAAAAAAAAAAAAAGAAAGAAAAATCTTAACAATTATGCTTCCAAGTGAAAGGGGGAAGAGAGAGAAATTAGCTTCGCTTAGTAATCAGCTAGGGGAACCAAGTGGCTTTGGCTTAGTTTCATTTGCAAGAAATTGGTTTTTGGAACTTAGTGGACGGATTTAATTTGGAGGTTTTCTTATGCTTATTTTGTCATAATATACTTAGTTAGTTAAGAACTAAATTAACTTGACCGTTATAAACCACTTAGTTTTCTTAACGGTCTTGGACTGTTTTTGGCTTTGGGGAAGTACTATAACTAAGCGATCTTCTCTACAAGGAGCAAATCCAAGTATTCAAATTTCGTGGTGTGGGTTGATATTACAATTGTCTTTTTGTTTGTGAATGACAATTAATTGTCGTTTTGGCTTTGTGACAAAACAAATTTACAATGTACAAAATGATGTGGTGATGGAATTTCACTATGATTTAAGCATAATATTATTGGTAGCATCTATGGATGATGAGTGATGATTCTATGGACTCGAGATCGTGGGAGTTATCACGCAATTGATGCTAAATCACACATATAATCATATATTTCGAAATCAATTTTAATTCATCGAGATAGTATTTGAAATGATTTTTTATTTATTTATTGAGGTAGAAGTTTAAAATAAAGTTTAGTATCAAATGTCTTTTGTTCAATTAATTGGACAATGACAGATCTAGAAATATTTTTTAGAGTAGGCAGTAGGCACAATATATCCTATATAAAGAGTTAAAATTGGAAAAATGTTTTCTTAATAGCTCATAGACTGGTTTAAGGGCACAATATTCAATTAATCGATAAGGTGTGCACTAATAACCAAGTTAGGGTGGGCACCATACAAAATTAGCTCATAGACTGGTTTAAGGGTACAATATTCAATTAATCGATAAGGTGTGCACTAATGACCAAGTTGGGGTGGGCACCATACAAAATTGCACCTAAAATAGAAAGAGTTCAATAATGCCCACCCTTTATTACATATATGCATCTGCCACTCGATTAAGAACGTTAATAATTAAGATACAATTTTGACATGAAATTTAATCCCAAATAAATCTTTTATTTATTTTTAGTAGTGGAGAGATTCACTGATCCATTTTAAGCAATCTAAGGGCCCAAATTTACTACCCACCAAAACCACAAAACGCAGAGTTTAAAACCAACACTCACATTGTTTCTCTGCTGGTTTTTTTTTTCCTCTGTCCCTCTCTCTCTTTAACAGCCCAATTGCTTCTTGTTCTTGGCATAATAGTACCTTTCTTGTTCTTGGCATAACAGCAGCTTTTCTGAGATTGCAAAGTAGCTTACGAATATGTTTGCAAGGAAAAAGTAAAAAGCCTTTACAAAAACTTCCAACCTTGAACTAAATATGTGTTCTTACTAATTCCAAGTCTCCCAAACAAATTAATAATTTAAATGTGTCCCAGACGAAGCACTTCAAAAACAGAATAGTCCTCTGTTTACATTGTTTTAGGCAGAAACAAAATTTAAAAGCTATACACTATACAGCTACAAAACCAATCAAAGAAGATATGGAATTCCATTCTAACCACAAATATTTGAGCTTCTTCACCAGAGACATTAAATTGCATTATATTTTCTATTATATAAATTAAGCAGTACTACTACATTTTGTGGATGATTTGGTGAGATTAATAAGATAATAATGAAAAATATCTATATATATATGATATAAAGAGAAGAAAATTAAATTTTAGTTAGAAAACTAAGAAAAGACTATAATTATGAAAATGAAGCCAGTATTCTATTGTCTTGGTGGATTAAAATACCGAAAATTTATGTCTAAACTGATAGTTTCAAGGGATTTATTAAAAGTTTCGTCTCTGAATGCATCTATTCATCCAAAACAATGACCCCTGCACTGCCCCTGCTCCAGTTTCTTCTTTGCTCCCCTTGTCAATTTTACTGCTCTCCTCATTACTAGCCTCTTCCATCACCACATCATCTCCAGTAGTCTGTTGCACACATTTTGGGTCACTCTGGCCCGGCTTTGCTGGACCTGAACCTTTGGCAGTGCCTTCTACAGTAGCAGGTTTCTCTAGTTCTTCTCTTTGTGAGTCCACCATCTGAAATTCTGTCACGACCGCAGGCTGTTTTTGGGCAGGTGGCAAACTGGATCCTGCCACTGTGCTCTATGATTCCATCTACGTAGGTGAAAGAGTCTGAGATATGCCCTCACAAATTTCTTTCACTGTAGTGGGGTTCTTTTTCAAATTGTGGCTTAACTGAACTGTTTCATGAACATTTTCCTCCAATATCTTGCACATCCACGACAAGATGGACGGTAAAAGTACGGGATTGGTCCCTGTACTTACACAAAATGTCCATTTTAGTCCCTGTACTTTGAAACGCTCCATTTTAGTCCCTCTACTTACAAGAGTGTGCACAGGAAGTCCAAAAATAGATGGCCCGTTAAGATGCCGTTTGTTCTGCTGACATGGCGTTGACCCGGTCCTACTTTACTGTTTTGACTTGCCATGTGGATTTTTAAAAAAACCTTATTTGTTTTTAAAATAAAAATAAAAATCAACAAAATATAAAAATAATAATCATAAAAATCTCACGTTATTTTTCCTCTCTTTCTTTTTCGTTCCCTTCTTCTTCTCCTTCACAAGGCCGGTTCTCCTCTTCTTCCACGGTTTCACCATAGCCGCCGCGGGCCCAGAGCTGCTCTACCGCCACCGTCCATGACTCAGTCGGCTACCCACTTCCTTTCCCTCTTCTCCTTCTCTTCCTATTTCTTAGACTATATTACCTCAAAACTCAACCAAGACTCTTAAAAGTTGAATGTTCGAAACCCAGTATCTGGCTAACCAGTCGGCGAAAACTCACCAAAACCCGGTGGTTACCTCCTCTTCCTCCTCCCTTCAAAACCCCTCAACCTATTTGAGAGATTGGAGCTCCCATCGAAAAATCCCAAAAATAAACCCTTATGAGATTGACCCAATTCTTTTTAGAGTCAAGTAGAGGTTGATGAATGATGATGATGCAGGAAAATCTTTGGACCTGAGTAATTGTCCATAAATTTTTATGGTAATTTGATCTCATTTGTTTAATTTGATTTTTACGAATCCACTTTTTTGTAGTGTTTGCAGTTTGTAAATTTAGTTTCAGTAGAAACATATTTTATGGTTTAGTTTTGTGTAATGGAATGCTTTTCATTATCTACAATATTTTTCATTCATTTATCATTTATCAGTTTCTTTATTTTTTTATCCCTTATCTTAATTTTAGTCTTAGTGCTCTTTAAAGAGGTTTGCTTTCTGGTTTTAATTTTATAAAATGGCAGCTTGTGAAAGATTTGTGAGGAAATTTTGAAACAAATGTTAATTTCAATTTCAACTTCATATGGTGTTGCTTTCTCGCGATGCATGGTTATTGGCTGCTACATGGTGGTCGGCTTTAGAAAACCTTATGAACACATTCATGGTTTAGGGGAAAAAATGCAGACATTCATTCATGGGTTTAGTGAAGAAATCTAGAGATTTAAATATATAATGATGAGAAAAAATTGAGGAGTAAAGAGGAAAAAAACGTGTTGGAATGTTGGGTCCTATTATTATAAATTTTTTAAAAATTTTAAGCCTTTTTTAAATTAAAAAAAGTCAATTTTATTTTTAAATAACAATTAAGTTTTTTTAAATTTTAAAAAATCCACATGGCACTGGCGTGGCATATAAATTCTGACACAGTGGGGCCAGTCAATGCCACGTCAGCAGAGATAACGGCAATTTGACGGGCTGTCTATTTTTGGACTTGTAGTGCACACTTCTGTAAGTAGAGGGACTAAAATAGAGCGTTTCAAAGTATAGGGACCAAAATGGACATTTTGTGTGAGTACAGGGACCAAATCTGTACTTTTACCCAAGATGGACTGATGGATAAACAACAATGTTAAATCAAAACATGCCAATTCAATCTTACAATCTACAATTTGCAATAAACCCCCCGATCCACTCGATATCTTGCCCCTTTAAACACAATGATTTACCTTATTGTAATGTTGAGGCAATTTCAATCGATCTTCATCATCATTGAAATTTGAAAGCAACTGCTGAAATTTCTTCCGATGCTGAAAGAAATTGTGCTATTAAAGAGAAAAAAAAGAAAGAGGAACAAACGGCAAAGAAACGGTGTGGATAATGGTTTTAATTGAAACTCTGCATTTTGTGGTTTTGGTGGGTAACAAATTTGGACCCTTGGATTGCTAAAAATGGATCAGTGGACAAGTAGTGGAGAGGATTCCTCTCCCTATTTTTAGGGTAGGGTAGATATGGACTTCTAGACATTGATTATGGTAGGATTTTAGAATGAATATCTTATCTTATTATCTTATCTTATCTTATTTTATCTTACTACAATATAAAAGTACGAACTCAAAAATCTTACTAAAATACCCTTAATATTATAGCATAATAAATTTTAAATAAGTATTTTTTTAGTCATTCAACTTTTTTATTAATTATGGAGAGATATTGTAAATCCAATATATTTAACTTTTTTAAATTATGGAAAGATATTAATAATCTGCTATAATTGTAATTAATAATTTACTTCTCATAATTATTTTTAGATTATAAAATTTTTAATTTATACGTTAATATTTGATGCACCACGTGTATTGTTTCTATACACCGTCAATCCATTACGATATGTCGCTTTATTAAGAGATTAAATTCAAAATTTACAAACCCTTATAAATAAATATTGTATATTTTATTTAACAGTAATTAGGTTGAAAATTTATCAACATCAATTTTCTTTCTGCAATCCTCCCTTTACTCTACATCTCCATCGTCTCCCCCAAACTCTCTTTTCTTCAAAATTATTGTGTCAAGACTTGAACTATGTGGTGTTAAACTCACCAAGGCTGATCTTTTAGAAGACATTCTCCACCTTCCATGCTTATAATATTGTATTGCAGCAACAATACCGATAACTCAATTCAAGACGTACTCCGAATTGATAGCTGTCCTGTTGACAACTGAACAAACAAATGAGTTGCTGCTCAAAAATCATGAACTACGGCGTGCGGGCTCTAAGGCACTTTCTGAACCAAATACCGGAAGAAACAAGACCGTGAGCATAAGTTATGGAAATCCCAACCATAACTTGCCACAACCTAGAATCTAAGAGCACATTTACACGAACCACAAATCTACAACCTCTAATAGGTTATGGCTCATTTACACGAACCACAATCTAAGAGCAATCAAAAGCTCATTAAATCAAGAGCAATTCGTTTCCCTTAGCCTAATTCTTCTTCTTGTAATTTTTTTTCAAACAGTGAAATATTATTTAATACTCCCTCCCATTTAAAATAAGTGCAACACTAGGAATATTACACAAATCAAGACAATGATTAATTGGTTTTAAATTTAGTAAAAAATCACTTAAAATGACGTTCTTACCCTTCAAAAAATTTTATAAACAATTATATAAAATTCTTCTCTCCCTTCCCAACTTTCCAAGATAATTAAAGACAAGTAGGGATATATATGGAAAAAAATTACAAATTACATTGGTTTTATAAATGTTGCACTTAATATGAATGACTGCAAATCTTGAAATGTTGCACTTATTTTGAATGGGAGGGAGTAATATTCGAGGATGTAAGCATATTATTGGCCGAATCTCGTTAAATTCGATGTTCTCTCTTCTCTTTAATTCTTATTATTTTGGTGGAGACATTCTAGTCTCCATAATTTTATAACATGGATGCCATTATGTGCCATTAGCTTGCCCTTAACTTCTGAGTTAGTGAAGCGTGTCGTGCAATTATAAATCCACGTAGGTGATATGCTACCTTCAAATTTCGTGGTGTGGGTTACAAGTTAACCTTGTTCGAGCTTATTGGTATCACAATGATTTTATTCCTAAATAACAATTTTTCTTCTTCGTGGTAAACAAATTTAGTGTACAAAATCATGTGGGGATGGAATTTCAGTATCATTTAATCATAATGTCATCGGTAGCATCTATGGATGACATTATAAGACGGTTTTCACCTAACAATTTCTTCTATATATTTTGTTTGTTACACAATTTCTTCTATATATAAGTTTTCCTTCATTAAATTTAGGGCGTTTGAATCTAATTAACTCGATTGTAAATTGATTTAGAGTTTTGATTTTCTGTAACAATTTTCCTATATCTTTCCTTTTTATTTTTGGCAAACTCGATCAATCTTTCAAGTTCGAGTTTATTTTAACACCCACCTAATATTATTATAACTAGACTTTGACACATTCCTTCCGTGAATACAATTACTTGTAATATAGTTACTTATTTCTTTTTTTTATGAATTTTTAAATAAAAAATTTCCCATATAGTTAGTGATAGTTTTCTTTTAGATTATGTTTAAAGGTGGTTTTCCATTTTCTTTTTAAATGGATAATTTTTATTTTAAAAAAATTTGTAAAATACATTTTTATTATTTAATTAATGATTTTCTTTCAAATGGGCACATTTTTTTTTTAACAGCATTCAAATGGGCACATTTTATTTTTGATATGTAAGTAATTTACCAACAGAATAAACTCAGCACATTATAATTAGTATAGATTATTATTATTGATCCAACGTTGACTTGTTCATGGGTCGGGCCGGGCCTAGCATTAAGATTAATACCATTGTTTAATATGTATTATATATCAACAAATAAAAAACAAAACGAAGCATATTTCATTAATCGGGTCGGGTTTGGGCTTTTGCTCTTATACTCAAACCCGACCATTTAATAAACATGCTTGATTTTTTTTTCCAAGCCCATCTAATGGACTTAAAATTCTTGTCTAAGCTCTTCAAAATATCAGGTGGGCTTACGAGTTTGGGCGAATAACCTGGCTCTTGAGCAGCTCTTCTAACATTAGCTTTGGTATTAACTCAAAAATTAAAGATTAGTACCAAGGAAAAAAAGAATTGGATTTGATTGAACAATTTTTAATTTTTGCATGCATGGTTGATGGGCAACATGTTTAGTGAGTTCTTCCAGCTCTAATCATTGAGGCTTGCATAGACACCTCTAAGAGGAAAACCTAAACTACGTCCACCTCCATTTTACACTTGAGTTTGTTTCACAAATCAGACTCAAAGACCAAGTCCAACTAATTTAAAAAGCATCTACTTTATTTAAAAAACACAATCATAAAAGGAGTTATACTGGCATAATGGAGTGTGTTAAAATTCTAATTAAAATTCAAGTAGTATTTTACCAAAAAAAAAATCGAGTAGTGTAAAATATTAAGGATATTAACGCAACAGCTAAAATCGAGGAGGCAGCAACTAAAATCAAGGACTTAACAGTTAGCTAATATCAAGGGATTTGTATTTCAAATCCTTCAAAAACCGTTCTATATAATGGAGGAAATAGGATTTCAAATCCAACAGAAAAATTCAAATTCAACAGATAGATAGGATAAATCTCTACTTTGAATACTTTCCGTTATACTTAGCTGTATATTTTCAAATGTAACTAATCCTTATCTTTAAGGATTCCTTGTACTATAAATACTACAATTCAATACAAAGAATATAGAACACTTTTTACCCAAATTACTTCTGTTATCTCAAACCTTTATGGTATCAAGAGTTCAAAAACTCTAACGAGTCTCTTTTTCTTTTCCTGGTTTTTTTTTCTTCTTCCCACCCTCCTCCCGCTTTCTCTTTCTTCTCCTCAGATCTTCTAGTCTCATTATGTCTTCCGCAAATTCAGTCACATCAACATCTGGCTCTCTTGTTTCCAGCCAGAATATACCACTATTTACCATCAACGCTACAACACATCTTCCCATTAAGCTGACAACAACAAATTTTCCATCCTGGAGGTGTCGCAACGTCCGGGTCCGGGGTCTCCGAACCCTACCGTTTAACGACTTAAAGAACTAAAAACTAAGGGAGTCGCCACTAATCTTTTTTTAACCTAGGTGTGATTAGCCACATATCAGATTATTAAGCCTAATGTTAACCTAAGCTTGGCGAAGGTAACGCTAAACCTAATAAAAGGTCTTCTAACTAGAGTCCTAAGGGTTCGGGAGCCGGGTACGCGTGGGGAAGGATTAGCACCCCCACAACGCTCGTCAAAAGACGGCACTGACTAGTCTAAACTTAATTGTGGGTTTCTATTATCGGTTGCTACTATTCTTGGATATTTTCATGCTTTTAAACTCTCTCTCTTTATTTTCTTCTTTTTTCTTTTTATTCTTTCTTAAAACCGACTTTCCTTCTTTTATTCATTTTCCTTGTTTGACTATCATTCTTTACCTGCTTTACTTTTCTTTTTACTCATCTTTTACTGAATTACTGATTACCATCATTATTTTACTGATTATTCTTTACTTTGTACTGATTACTATTTTACTCTTGTTGATTACCTTCTTACTTTTTACTGATTACCATTTTACTCTTTTACTGATTACTATTTTCTGCTCCTTTTTTACTGATTACTCTTTTACTTCTTACTGATTACTATTTGACTCTTACTAATTACCACTTTGCTCTCACTGGTTACTGTTTTACTCTTAATGATTACCTTCTACTGATTACTATTTTGCCTTTTACTGATTATCATTACTTTTTATTGATTACCTTTTACTATTTCATTCTTTACTGATGATCTTTTTACTTTTTGCTGATTATCCTTTACTCTTTACCATTCTTCCTTTACTGATTATTCTTTACTTTTTACCATTCTTCTTTTGCTGATTACTCTTTACTTTTTTACTTTTTACTTTTTACTAATTACTCCTTACGGATTATTCTTTACTCTTTACCATTTCCCCTTTACTGATTACTCTCTGGAATTTAATTACCATTTCACCATTTTTCTCTTTACTGATCACTAATTTTACTTTCTCCCTTAAGTATCGATTTACCGATCAATCTATTGACTTTTAATCACTGATTTACTGATTACTATTTTTTACCTTGACTCTTAATTACTGATTAATCTCTTACCTTGACTCGTAATTATCAATTTACTGATTACTATGTTTTTACTTGATTACTGATTTACCGATTACTATTACCTTGACTTTTGATTAATCTCTTTTCACTGATTTACTGATTACCATCACTTTGACTCCGATTAATCTTTTTTTACTGATTTACTGATTTTCTTTTTACTATTATCTTGACTCTTGATTATCAATTTACTGGTTAACCTCTTTTTAATTAATTACTGATTGCCCCCTTTTCACTACTTTACTGTTTGAATGCTTGGATGCATATGATGCATGAGATTTTTTTTAAACTTAATTACCCATCAATTATACGAGGAACACCTTCGGCCGCCTCCCAATAAATGGTAAACGACCTCCGGAAATTTCCAAGCCTCCGGGAGAAGTCAAGCAAACTCAGACACGCATGAATGAGCCGCCCTCCTTTCCCTTCACGGGAGTTATTTTGATTCAGTCTTATGATTATGGCAGCAACAATACAATCCTAGAATTTGAATATGGATGCACATGCAACTAATACTAAATTCAAGGCCTTAATTTTTAAACTTATGCCGGATCAAGAAAGCCAGGTTTCTAAACCTCAAATACTATACAAGCGCAAGGCTCAAATATAAGGTGAATACACACACGTCAACATACTCAATCATGTGAAATGGCTTTTGCGTAAACAAATATAGAGGCCCAAACATAACGAAACAGAGACCAAGTAAATGAGCATAATAATTTAATCCGCCAAGTTAAAAGGTTTAAACTTGATTAACACATACTTAAAATTTCACTTGATCTTTAATTTACTCTAGCCTTCCAAACATTTATTTTTCAAAACTAGTCGAATTTATTTACTAATAGCTAAAAAAACTTCCAATTCAAAGGTGACATTTTATTTACTAAACTTAAAAATTCAATCTTTTATTCAATGATTGAATCTTTATATACTAATTACCCTAAAAATTCAATCTTTTACTCAAAGATGACATTTTTGCTTACCAATTACTTAAACATTCAATCATTTATTCATAGGTTAAATCTTTATTTACTAATTACTCTAAAAATTCAACCTTTTACTCAAAGATGATATTTTTATTTACCAATTTACTTAAAAATTCAGTCTTTTATTCAAGGGTTCCATTTTTTAGCCAAATATCCCGTTTACATCATCTTATAATAAAAAAGACCTAACTTTTAAAGAAAATTCATTTTTTATTGTTAAATTATTTCTGCAGAGGGCTAAATTGAACAAAACGATGAGACACAGGATCCCATCGAACCAAATAAACACAATTGAGGGTATAAATAAACACTCCAGCAATTTTCAGTCCCTATGTGAATTAGAATGTAAACTATTGAACTTAATTAAAGCAAAATAGAAGATGAAATTGAAGGGTTAGAAACCCACCTTTAAAAGCCCAAGTCGTACCTTTCCCTTTCTCCTTTCTTCTTCTCCTAGCCCGGCTTCTCTTCCTAAACCTAGCTCAGATGCCGCCCCTCACCGTCGACAACTCAAGGACAACAGAAATCACCCCTTTTCTTCTCTTTCCCCTTTTTTTTTTAAAAAAAAATGAAGCAGAGACTAACAGAGTTTAAGAGACCCGAAAAAGAGTAAACTTTTTGATGAAAAAATCGAAGAAAACGAAGCTAGCCAGGGATTTCAAGCTTCCTCACGGCTTAGGAAAGGATCCTTGAAGCTAGGTAAGCCTCCCTTAAGCTTCTTTTCTTTTTTCGTTTTTAACAGATGAGTTCCAAAAAAAAAACGAGCGAAAGAACAGAAACCCTCCCTCTTTCCAAAACCCTAGCTGCCCTCTTTTCCCCGAATCCTCCCTTTTTTTCTTGTTTAAAACCCTAGTTGCTCCCTCTGTTCCTCGCCCAAAAGAACCGTCCTCTATTTGGAAGAAAAAGGAGGTATATAAACCACTGAAATTTTGGTTTTAGCCGTCCATTGTCTTCCCATCCAACGGCCTCTGAAATTTGTAATTTTTCTTCTCTTTTCTATTTCATCTGCATTTTTCCTTTTTACAGTGTTTAATTCCTTGTCTTTATGCACAGGTGTCACTGAGTTTTGTTTTTTTGTTTGCAGGTATTTGGTGAGGTGGCTAATAGGACAAACTCCAAACCCTTTCCACGGCTCATGACTTAATTTGGTAAACCGGCTCCTCTTTAGAAATGTAATGACATCCTTTATTGCTAAATTACAAATTTGAAAGAGTTTTGAAGTAATTAATCTTGAGCCCACGGTTTTGCAAATGAGTGCAGTGTGTGCTAGTGAATGATTAGGTTTTGATTCTTTTTCTGGTGCTGCCTTGTGATAAACGATACATGTTTGTGATTTAGTGTTAAATGACTCTATTTGCAGGGGGTTTTTGATGCATTAGTCGAATAAAGCACTAATTGCAGTAAGTTTTTGGTGCCTACTGCTTATTTGGAATGCTAGTGTGTTGCCAGAATAAAATTGTTTAAACTCTTTAACGAATGGACTATGTATGAGCTCTTGATTAGTGGACTTGTTGATGTTCTGTCTATGTAGGGTTAATGGATATGGTTTGAATATGTTCCTATCTTGCTTAATTTCCTGTTAGCCATACATACTAATGAACATTAGGTGAGCTTGCAAAATTAAACTAGACTTGAAAAAGGTATGAACACAGTAAATGCTCTAAATTATATGAAAGAATGCCTTGTCAAATTGTCCTATTTTCAGAGTTGTCTTCTGCCCAAAACTTGCCTACTAACTTCCTTGCCATCTTCCAGCTCTGCTCACTTGTTTATATCTCAACCATTGATCTCTTGTGGCGATCCTTGCACGAAGACACATAGACAAACGTCTCCTTTCTTCATGCATGTGGCAGTATATGGCGCACGTAATGGCCAAAGTAACAACCCACCCAAATTGATAGCATGAAGCAATTTTGATGAACACGTGCCCAAGTCAATTATTTTTTCTTTTCTTCTCTTTTTATTATTGGTATTTTTGTAAACCAAAATGCAATAGTGTACTTATGAAGGATTTTTACTATTAAGTATTTTTTTGTAAACACAAATGCAATAGTGTACTTATTAAGGATTTTTACTATTGGTATTTTTTGTAAACACAAATGCAATAGTGTACTTATTAAGGATATTGGGCCACTCTTAATCATCAAAGGCCCAAACAACAAGTCCAATGCTAAGTTATATAATTATTACTAAAATACTTAAGCTATATAATTGAAATGTAGCGGTACTAAATGACTAAATGCAGTTAAGCCACGAAATGCAAAGAGCACACAAAAATGCAAACCCAACTTGTGCATGTCTAACTTATTGCTAAATTGAGAGCTAAATTGAGAGTTAGTTAATCAAAGAACTAAATTGAGCCTAAATTGTACAATTAAAATGCAACGATGTTAAATTACTAAATGAAAGTAAGACATGAAATATGCAAAAGCACACACTGAAGTTTTTTTGAAATTTCCAAATGCACCCTAAACGATTATAATGAATTAGCTGTTCTAAATGGAAGGTGAACTTAAAAATGACTAAAATGCCCCTAAGCCCGAAAATGACCAAAATGCCCCTGGGTGCAAAAATGACCAAAATACCCTCGAGCGACCCAAATGCCGAATAAGAATTAATTTAGTTTAAAGGATACAGGATAAGAATAGGTGTCTACAGGAGGACTCAATTTCAGTCTCTCGTGATAGGATTTGATCTACTTGGATACATAGATGGCTCGAAAGCATCTCCACCACAGCAAATACTGAAGACAGGAACCACTGATGAGATGATTCCTAATCCAGCCTTTGAGCATTGGCTCAGGCAAGATCGATTGTTACTTCATGGCATGATAGCCTCTTCAGTAGAGACTAATGTCTCTCATATTTGATCGAGCTCAAATTATGCATATTTTTATAGCTATTTTTATATACTTTTTGCTATTTTTATATGTGTTTTTACCCTGTTTTGTTAGTATTTGTGTTTTTAGGTCCTGAAGACAAGAAAAGTGAAAACCTATTGTTTTTCACTCTTTTTGGAGCTATTTTGGAGACTTTTTACTCAACTATGGATTTAGCCACTTGGAATGAAGATTTGAAGATTCGAAGTTCGTGATTGAAGATATTTTGAAGAATTAGTTCAAGAAACAAAATTGAAGATTTGGAGCCTAATTTATTAAGGATTGAAGACAAGCCCAGATGAAACCCTGAAGTTGAGGATTTTTGGATTATTTATATGTGAATATACTCAGCACATATAAACCTATAATTGGAGTTAAAATCCCAATTAATAGGCCCCATATCCAAAATAATATCCAAATCCCGCATTAATCCCGTAGATTTGCGATATTAGCCCGGTTTCAGCGCAGTCTTCGTAGAAAGGCCATAACTTTATGTTCAGATGTCCGTTTTAAGCCCATGAGTAGCCGTTGGAAAGCTAACTCCGAGCTCTACAACTTTCTTTTGAAGTGCAAGGCCCAGATCTGCCGTCTTCAAGCCCGAAACTGAAGTCGAAGTTCCTCCCCAATTCCAGGAAATTTCCAGGAAA
>AWWV01015530.1:0-49240 GCA_001974805.1 Corchorus capsularis | reverse complement strand
CAAATGGGGAGATTCCGCCTCTCCCAGTCCTGTAAGTATTCTTATGCCTCTCATGGATTTTCCTAAATCCATGAGTAGCTAAATCCTTAATACTTCTGATCCTTTGGTGAATTCAATCAATTAATTATGGTGAGATTTCTATACTTATAATTTTGTGTTAAGTTCTTGATGATAGTAGTCAAAACCCTAGAATAATTTTATGATTCTGAATCTTATCTGAATTATGTGGCCACTAAGGATGTAAGAGGAAGATCTATGGCTAGATCATACTTAGAATTAATCACTCAAGTTTGATTGTATGTAGCAAATTAGGTTTGTTTAATCGCTGCTTAATGGGTATTTGTCTACCGGAGGGCGAGAAATTTCTCTTCGTATGGTTCTATTCGTAGGCATGTGTGTAAAATTAACTGTTCTTAATGCTTTGTTCTCAAGTGATCTTTAAGCCCTAAGAAAGTAATCGATCATTGAAGGAATAATAGGGATATTTGCAGCTCTAATCGGCCTTTTATCTAATATACATGTTGGGAAACCTATATCAGTTGTCAGTCAAGAATAAGATGCGAAATTCACCTTTTAAATCTAGGATCCATAGTTAATTTGATTGAAAGATACCACTGGTGAAGAAGCATGCTTTTTAATTATTGTTTGCTTTATTAATCTGCTTTATTAATTTGCTTTATAATCTGCTTTAGATTTAGATTTAGATTTAGATTTTGATTTGCTTTGCTTTGATTTTTAGTTTAATTGTTTTCTTCATAATTGTTATTTCATAATCCCTGTTTTCTAATCGATTTTTGGAAAAGATCTTTCTATCTTTTAATTGTTCATGACATAAACCTTCTCTGTGGGATTCGACCCCTACTTGCCCTAGCTATTCTAGTTAGTTATTTGTGGGGATTATTTTTACGGTCCCTGCACGATACGCCATAAATTTTGGCGCCGTTGCCGGGGAAGGGAATTGAATTGAGAAAAAGAGAAGAGAGATTAGATCCAAAAATTAGTTTTAGTTTTTGATTTTCCGTTTTTTTTTCTAACAAAAAAAAGTTTTTTCCGATTTTTCCGATTTTTCTAAAAAAAAAAAAATTATTTTCCGTTTTTAAAATTAGGGTTTCCGATTTTTCTTTAAAAATAAATTAATTTTTCTTTTCCGTTTTTCCTTTAAAAAAAATATTTTAATTTTCTGTTTCTGCTTTTAATTTTTTATTTTATTTAAGAACTGTTACTGCTAATTTTTCTTTTTAGTTTTGTTTGATTTTTCTAGGAAACTGCATGCCAAAGATAAGAAGTAATAGTACTGAAGATTTAGAATACAATCCTGAGCCTGAAAGAACGTTATTTCAGAAGAAGAAGAAGACACAAAGCCGATTACAACAAGAAGAGGAGACATCCGATTCGAGTTCTCAACCAAGTTCACCTAGATCTGCTGTTTCAACATCGTCAGAAGATATGGCTGAAGAAGAACAACCCAAAACTCTGAGAGAGTTAGCTGCACCAAACGTCAACACCAAACGCTTAGCCATTCAATATCCAAATACAACTGAAAACTTTGAAATTAAATCTGGATTTATTCAGATTTTACCCAAATTTCACGGTTTGCCTGGAGAAGATCCTCACTGACATCTTACTGATTTCCAGATTGCCTGCGCATCTACAAGTATTCAAGGTATTCCTGAAGATCAATTCATGTTAAGAACTTTTCCGTTCACTCTTATGGACCGAGCAAAAGATTGGTTGTACCTTTTACCCACTGGTTCAATCACATCTTGGACGAGCCTTAAGAAGCTATTCTTAGAAAAGTACTTTCCTGCACATAAAGCATCGAGTATAAGGAAGGAGATTTGCGGAATTAAGCAACGCCATGGAGAAACAATGCATGAATATTGGGAACGTTTCAAAACACTTTGTGCAAGCTGCCCCAATCACCAAATCAATGAACAGTTGCTGATCCAGTACTTCTACGAAGGATTACTACCGTTTGACAGATCTTCCATCGATTCTGCAAGTGGAGGAGCCTTCATCGACAAAACTCCTACCGAAGCTTGGACTTTAGTGGAAAATATGGCTGCAAACACTCAACAATTTGGATCTCGAGAAGACTTTTCAAGAGAAGGCCCTATAAGAAGAATTAATGAAGTTTCTACCTATTCCACCTCATTGGAGCAACAACTTCAAGAAACGAATCAGCAAATCGCTTTGCTCACTGACTTGTTCCATGCGAGTTTGTCAAGTGTGCCAAGGGTTTGTGCGACTTTGGAAGACAACAAGCAAGGAATCAATGCCGTGGGATTACAAGGAGCTTATCAAAGGAAGCCTGAACCTTATTGGAGACCTGAACAACCGAGTCAACAATATGGGAACCAAGGTAACTACCAAGGAAGGCCGAATTTTACAAGACCTAATTTTCAAACTTCACAAGCCATTGAGTTACAACAAATCAAGGAAGCTATGGAGATGATGAGAAAGCAAATAAGTTAATTAGCTAGTGATTTGAGTGATCTCAAGATACAAGGTCAACAAAGGATGCCATCACAACCAAAGGTACCTCCTAGAGAGAATGTCAGTGGAATTTCTCTAAGGAGTGGAAAAGAGTTACAAAACCCTTATCCAAACCATGCCGCACATCAACAAGAAGAAGGAGAGCCGAACTACACCAAGCAAGAAGATTTACAAGAGCATGCCGAAATCAAGATTGAAGATGAACCCTAAAAACAAAGGAGCTACGCTGATTGAAGATTCAAACAAGGAAGATGCCGTAATTCAACCCAAAGGAAAAGGTGTGTGCGATTCCAACAAGTCTAAAACCGATTCCAACCTAATTCCTTTTCAATCAAGATTGAAGAAATCAAAGAAAGAAGATGATGATCAAGATATTTTGGAGATATTCCGAAAAGTTGAGGTCAACATCCCACTTCTTGATGCCATTCAACAGATTCCGAATTATGCAAAGTTCCTCAAGCAACTTTGTACCAACAAGAAGAAATTACAAGGTAAAGTAAGCGCTGGAGCTAATGTCTCTGCTGTGCTTCAAAAGAGTTTACCTCCTAAGTGCAAAGATCCAGGTACGTTTTCTATTACTTGTTCTATAGGAAGAAGTATTATAGAGAATGCGATGCTTGATCTTGGTGCTTCTTTAAGCGTAATGCCTTATTCTTTCTACAAGTCGTTAAATCTTGGTCCATTGAAGAATACTGATGTTATTCTGCAATTAGCTGACGGATCTTTGGTTTATCCCAAAGGTGTTTTAGAGAATATCTTAATCAAAGTTGAACATCTGATTTTTCCAATAGACATATTCATAATGGATATGGAATATTCGAAAGATCAATGTCCTCTTTTATTAGGAAGACCTTTCCTAAAGACTTCTCATACCAAGATTGATGTATTTAATGGTTCATTGACCATGGAATTTGATGGTGAAATTATCCACCCTAGAATTTCATCTCAAGTGCCGTTAAAATCTAACAATTTAGTTTATGTTATAAGTTCTAAGTCTGTTAAGAAAGGAGCCATTGAAGATTCTTCATCAACAAAGCCTGATCGGACTTCTAAAGGAAGACAAAGGATAATGGACATTCGACAACGCTACAACGAGACTTTCCACCAATTTTGGAGGAGATTCCAGAAGCTTTGTGCCGATTGCCCTGATCATGGATTCAAGGAAGGAATTTTAATCCAATTCTTCTATGGAGGATTGGGACTTAAAGATCGAGTTCTTGTTGATTCTTTCAGTACTAAACCACTGCATGAAAGAACCCCGGAGAAAGCATTCAATGTTCTTGAAGAATTATCTCGGAGGACGAAAACTTCAACCTCCCATGAGAAGAAAGATCGAGCAAAAGAATCCAAGAAGGAGCCAGAAGTCAACAACAAAGAAGTTCAACCGCCCCTGAAGATCGATCAACCAAGCAATTCAACTAAGAAGCCAGATATAGAACTTGAACATCGAGCTAAAGTTGCAAGCATTCTTCAACGTAAATTGGAGAATTTCCCTCAATTTTGGCAAAGGTTTAAGAAGCTATGTGCTACTTACCCTCATCATGGTTATGATCAAAGAAGATTGGTTCAAATCTTCTACCAAGGATTAAGAGTTTCTGACAGATTGTTTGTCGACACTCTTGTTTATATTCCCCTGTTTGATCACAGCACTGCTGACATATACGAGATAATGGAGAATTTTGCCCAGATGATAACCAATACATCGAAGGAAGCTGCTCAAGGACTCAGCCCGGTTAAGCCCGTGCCGCACAAGCCAGTATGCCCGGCTGCAGCCCGGCCATTGACACCACATGGCCGGCCAACACCGGCCAAGACTGCTCAAGCCCGTGCGCCTAGCCCGGCCACAGCACGGCCACCCGAGCCACATGTCCGGACGCCACCAGCCCTTGCCGTGCCGCCTGCCCGGCCATGCCAAGTCACTGCCGCGCCACTTGCACTGCCTGCCCGGCCATGCTCGGCCTTGCCCGCTCCTGCTGCGCAGCCGCCCATGCCTTGCCCGCTCCTGTCCGCACCAGCCGCGCCACCTGCCCGGTTAGTGCCGGCCATGCAAGCTTCCTGTCGAGATGTCACCGCGTCATGCCCGGCCATGTCCGCGCCTTCAGCCCGGCCATGCCCGACCAATGCCATGCCATCCGCGCGCCTCACCGAGCCACCACGAGCCATTGCCGCGCCATGCCGAGTCACAACTATGCCATCGCCTAATGCTTTGATCTTTTCAAGTCTTGATAAAATTCAACTTGAAACCATCAAAATCATTGAAGAGAGTAGAATTATCGAGGACCTGTTGAAGGATTACACCCAAAATTCCTTCACCCTTGAAGAATAACCTTCTTTAAGGCAGTCTAGCCAAAGACCTTAAAGAAAGGCGCTTATTGGGAGGCAACCCAATATTATTTTTACTAACCCATAATATTTTTCTTTGTTTTATTTTTCTTTTCTTTTTTAGGATTTTCCATACCAAAAGAGAAAAAGAAGTTTTTCATCGATATGAAGATATCCAATTGGAGCTTATGCTTGGAGAATAGAGAAGATTTCTTTAACCCTATCTTTTTCTTGCAATGCTTTGATTGAATTTTTTGATATGCGATACATATAGATATAGGTTATATAAGTTAATTAGGATTTAAAAGATGCATACATATTTTTGCTTTGATTTTCCACGCTTGTTCATACATTGAGGACAATGTATCTTTTAAGTGTGGGGGAGTGAGTCTATATGCATAAAATTGATAAAATTGGAATAATTTTTTTCGAAAATTTTGATAAAATTTTGATTTTATATGCTCATATTGATCGATTGATTTATTTTTGATTGATGATATCTTAGAATTCTTAAGAATGATTGATTCATTGATTTATCTATAGTATGATATCTTAATTCTTAGATTAGGTATAATTGAAATCTGTGATAATTGCTTACCATAGATTATTTCTATGATTGCCTATTTTTAGAACTCATGTTTAATTTTTATTGAAACTACACTTATGAGAGTATTTTATGAATATGTCAAAAATAAGTGTGGGGGACTATCTATATTAGAAGGGTAGTTAAAAAAAAAATATCTTTTTCATAAAAAGAGTGTTTTTCATGCAAGAGGAGAAGAGATATCTTTTGCCTTAAAATTTAAAAAATATCCATTGTTGTCACTCTTCTCTTTAAACAAAAGGAGTTAGTAACCCTTGGGAAGAGGATAAGAGGCATGGATCGGCAAAAGTATTGTCCCTCTAGAGTGCTAGTAGCCTCACAAAAATAAAATAAAGGGCGTTAGTAACCCCTAAGCATGAACACTTTGAGGTTAGTAACCTCACTTTTCTAAATTAATTACCCTTTGAAAACTATTATAACCCATGCGAAATTCTTGATTTGTATTCATGATATGCAATTGTTTGAGTAGTAGAGATAAAGATGAAGGCATAAGCCTATAGAAAGAAGTAGTTATAGTTGTGATAAATGATGAGTGATTAGAGAGGATGATTGCTATATCTTGATCTATTGAATTGGATACTTTTAATATTCTATGATATTCTGATTTCATAAATTGAATTGATCCTTGATATATGTATATGATTCAAAGTTTTTCAAAAGATTTGAACAAAACTCACTATCTTAAATCTTAATTTTTGTTTGTCTACACTAGTTTGCTAGGGACTAGCAAAGATTTAGTGTGGGGAAATTATGATCGAGCTCAAATTATGCATATTTTTATAGCTATTTTTATATACTTTTTGCTATTTTTATATGTGTTTTTACCCTGTTTTGTTAGTATTTATGTTTTTAGGTCCTGAAGACAAGAAAAGTGAAAACCTATTGTTTTTCACTCTTTTTGGAGCTATTTTGGAGACTTTTTACTCAACTATGGATTTAGCCACTTGGAATGAAGATTTGAAGATTCGAAGTTCGTGATTGAAGATATTTTGAAGAATTAATTCAAGAAGCAAAATTGAAGATTTGGAGCTTAATTTATTAAGGATTGAAGACAAGCCCAGATGAAACCCTGAAGTTGAGGATTTTTGGATTATTTATATGGGAATATACTCAGCCCATATAAACCTATAATTGGAGTTAAAATCCCAATTAATAGGCCCCATATCCAAAATAATATCCAAATCCCGCATTAATCCCGTAGATTTGCGATATTAGCCCGGTTTCAGCGTAGTCTTCGTAGAAAGGCCATAACTTTTTGCTCAGATGTCCGTTTTAAGCCCATGAGTAGCCGTTGGAAAGCTAACTCCGAGCTCTACAACTTTCTTTTGAAGTGCAAAGCCCAGATCTGCCGTCTTCAAGCCCGAAACTGAAGTCGAAGTTCCTCCCCAATTCCAGGAAATTTCCAGGAAATTCTAGAAGTCCTCTTTTGACTTGGAGACTACTCTAGGATGACACCTAATCCTACTTGGAGACCAAGAAGAGCCTAAACCGTCCTACCCTATTCCTCCACTATAAATAGCCACCTCCTGTATCACAAATCACATACTTTTACACATCAAAGATTTAGTTTATTCTCTTTTTCTACCTTTCTTTAGTTTTTAGGTTTTTTCTCTAGTTTTAGAAGGGGAGAAGTCGACACCCTCTCTAGCCATAGAGGGGTGCGACATCCCTAGGGTTTCAAAGAGGAGATTCCGCCTCTCCCAGTCCTGTAAGTATTCTTATGCCTCTCATGGATTTTCCTAAATCCATGAGTAGCTAAATCCTTAATACTTCTGATCCTTTGGTGAATTCAATCAATTAATTATGGTGAGATTTCTATACTTATAATTTTGTGTTAAGTTCTTGATGATAGTAGTCAAAACCCTAGAATAATTTTATGATCCTGAATCTTATCTGAATTATGTGGCCACTAAGGATGTAAGAGGAAGATCTATGGCTAGATCATACTTAGAATTAATCACTCAAGTTTGATTGTATGTAGCAAATTAGGTTTGTTTAATCGCAGCTTAATGGGTATTTGTCTATCGGAGGGCGAGAAATTTCTCTTCGTATGATTCTATTCGTAGGCATGTGTGTAAAATTAACTGTTCTTAATGCTTTGTTCTCAAGTGATCTTTAAGCCCTAAGAAAGTAATCGATCATTGAAGGAATAATAGGGATAACTGCAGCTCTAATCGGCCTTTTATCTAATATACATGTTGGGAAACCTATATCAGTTGTCAGTCAAGAATAAGATGCGAAATTCACCTTTTAAATCTAGGATCCATAGTTAATTTGATTGAAGGATACCACTGGTGAAGAAGTATGCTTTTTAATTATTGTTTGCTTTATTAATCTGCTTTATTAATTTGCTTTATAATCTGCTTTAGATTTAGATTTAGATTTAGATTTAGATTTGCTTTGCTTTGATTTTTAGTTTAATTGTTTTCTTCATAATTGTTATTTCATAATCCCTGTTTTCTAATCGATTTTTGGAAAAGATCTTTCTATCTTTTAATTGTTCATCACATAAACCTTTTCTGTGGGATTCGACCCCTACTTGCCCTAGCTATTCTAGTTAGTTATTTGTGGGGATTATTTTTATGGTCATAGACGACACGATCAATATTGCATCAACAACTTCTTCTTATGCTGCTTGGGAGAAACTGAACAAGCTTTATGCTAACAAGTCAAGGTCAAGGCTGATGGCCTTGAGGGAAAAATTAACTGCACCAAGAGGCACCAAGTCTATATCTGAGTATTTTCAACACTTATATATGTGAGGATGAGCTAGTTATTCATGCTCTCAATGGTGTTGGCTCAGAATACAAAGAACTGGCAGCTGGTATTCGAGCTTGAGAGTCTTACATCTCGTTTGAGGAACTTATGGACAAGTTTGTAGATTATGAAGAGGCTTTGAAAAAGCAGCAAGGAAATTATGACTTCAATATTCCCACTGCTCAGTATGCCAACAGAAACAATGCAAGGCGTTGGCAGCAAAGAAGTGGTAATTCTAGTCCCACTAATGTCTCAAATCAATCTGTTCCCACCAAGCAATATTCCAATGCTAATCCCACTGGCAAAAGAATAGTCTGTCAATTCTGTGAAAAGCCAGGAGATTCAGCAAAAACTTGCTACTAGATCAGGCCTAAAGGAACAGGTCCAGCTGCAAATGTAAGCACCACTCAATCTCTTATAGGGTGACTTATTGACTTTGGTGCGAATCATCATGTCACCAACAGTGTTCAAAACCTCCAGTTTGCTCAAGAGTATGCTGCTCATTAGCGATGGCACAGCTCTCAAAATTTATCACACTGGTTCAACTAAAATTACCCCTTCTACTCACCCTTTGTCTTTAAATGATGTTCTTTGTGTACCTCAGTCCAAATCCAATCTACTTTCAGTTTCTAAACTCACTGAATCTAATGATGTTTCTGTTGAATTTTTTTCTAAAAATTTTCTTGTGAAGGAGTTGCACACAAAGGAGCCAGTGGCACACGGCCTGAATAGAGGAATACTCTACTATTTTACCAACAACAATCCACCCATAATTGAACTAAAAGCATTGGCAATGCTAAGCACTAAAACCGACCTGGAAACTTGGCACCATAGGCTCGGGCATCACACTTCTAGTACTTTGCATTCCGTTTTAAATTCATTTTCATTACCTTGTTCATCAAATAAGCATTTCAGTTCCAGTAATGTATGTTCTTGCAATACAAGTCATCGTTTACCTTTTTCTACCTCTAGTGTCACTGGTAGAGGTCCTTTAGATGTTATTTACACTGATGTATGGGGTCCTGCAAGGATCACATCTGATCAAGGATTTAAATATTATGTGGCATTTGTTGACTTGTTCACACGATACACTTGGTTTTATCCCATGAAGTTCAAATATGATGTCTATCTTTTGTTTCCAAAATTTAAAAGTCTTGTTGAGAACTATTTCAAAACAAAGATTGTAACCATTTTCTCAGACTGTGGAGGTGAATTTGAAAAACTCAAAGGTTTTTCCTCAGATCTTGGCATACAACACTTTCAAACACCTCCTCACACACCTTAACATAATGCAATTGTGGAAAGAAGACACAGATCGATTGTTGAGAAAGGTTTGACACTCATGCATCATGGATTTATGCCTCTCAAATACTGGCCTTATGCTTTCTCTACTACTGTTTATCTTTTAAACAGAATGCCAACTAAAGTTTTGGAAAATCAAAGTCCTTTTCAAAAACTCTTCTAACAGGAACCAAATTTTGAAAAACTCAAAGTGTTTGGTTGTTTGTGTTACCCTTGGTTCAAACCTTATACTCAACACAAAATGGAGGCCAAATCTAGACCATGCTTTTCATTGGTTATTCCAAAAATCAAAGTGCATATTTGTGTTTGGATTTATCAAGCAACAAAATTTTTGTGTCAAGACATGTTATGTTTGATGAAACAAAACTGCCTTTTATGAATTTTGCTACAGGACAGTCCATTGTCTCTGGTGCCACTATTGAAACCTGGAATCCTGCTTTTGACACTGTGTAGACACCGAAATTTAGTTTAGGCTAAGTCTAAGTTAATTAGTTTTGGTTTAAGCCTAGTGATGTGGCCTGATTAGGTTTGGGTTACAATTTATTGGGTTGGGTTTGGACTTTAGTGATTATTTAGTTGGACTAGTTAAGTGTGTCAAATAAATAATTACTGCACATGTTAAATAAGTCTGTGTTGGAAACTTCCTAGTAGTTTCCTACATGACTTGCTCCCAAAGAATATTGGCCTATATAAAGACTCCTTTTTCCCAACCCTAAAAAAAAAAGCAGAGAGAGATACACAGACACATGTTAGAAAAATATTAGTTGCTATCCTCTATAGCCGCACAAGAGCAGTAAAAATACTCTCTAATATCGCGCAAGATTTTGGTATCAAAGCCCCAAAACCGAAACTTGGAATAAAGATTTTTGGGTCCTAATTCGGCTTCTTTGAAGTTTCGTGACCCTTGTACATGTTTGGTCTTTCTGTCGGTTGATTCCAAAATTACAGCGGTGGAGCAATTGAGATGCTTCGATTATGAGAAGGAAATAGAATGGAGATTAGGTGCATGAGGGAAAACATTAAATAGAAAGTTGAAATCTTCTATTTTGGCTACCACGTGCAGATCAATTTGATTGATTTCTTAGTTTGGTAAATTTCCGTTTTCAAATTCCTCCTTTACATGGTTAATCAATTTGATCCTTTTATCATTTATGTGATTGCTTCATGGTGTTTGATTTGATCCCCTAGGAAGTCCATGATTTATTCTGATGTTATTTTTTATTTATTTTGTTTAATATACATGTATATCATATTTTAATTTATATGCTAGCATGCATCGCTTGCACCCTTTCATTAGTTTGAAATAATACATTTTCCTAGTCAAAAACTACAAATCAAAATTGTTTAATTGTTCTTTTATCAAAACATCAAAAACATCAAAAATTACTCCTGGCCCACATGAGTATAAACTGTGAACGGCAAAATCATATGCATTAGATTAGGTTAGGTAAATTCATCAAATTCTGCCAATCTTGTGGGGAATTTGGGGATTTTGCATAATTAGGGTTCATGTAAAATAATAATAAAATAATAAATTTGTAAAGAGAGTATTTTCTAAATCTTGCCAAATTGTGGAAGGTTTAGGATATATTTTAAGAAATAAATAAATTATAAAGATTGAATTTTAAGAGAATATTTTCTAAATCTTGCCAAAGTGTGGAAGATTTAGAAGATATTAGAAAAGGAAATAAAATAAATAACATTAAATAAGATTATGGAAAATTCAATTATAAAAATAATAAATAAACAAATAAATAAATACTAGGTTTTGCCAATATGTGGAAACCATTAAATAAAAAGATTTAAATCAAAATAGTTTTTAATTTAGTAAATGAATCTTTCTCTTCAAAGTCTTGCCAAATTTGTGGGAGACTATATATGTAAAAAATGGAAATAATCAAAAATTAATTGAATTGATATAAGTTAAAATGGATGTTTAATTAGTCTTGCCAATTTGTGGGATACTGTATATAAAAATCAATTGAATTGTTAATAAAGTATATCAAAATAAAGGTAATAATTTAAGTTCCGATGACGGAGCCTCTTCAAGAAAATTAAAATTTCTAGAATACTCTTGAGGATAATTGTCTCAAATTTTTGTCAAAATGTGAGGAAATTGAAGACAATTTAATTAAATGGAAAAATCAAACAATCATGAATTTAAATGATTTAAAGTAATAATTAAGGCTATAAGGTTCATGTTTAATTAAAATGGTACTGTTTTTTTGACAGGCGTTGTAGGGGTGCTAATACCTTCCCTACACGTAATCGAACTCCCGAACCCTAAATTTGGTGATGAAGACTAATGGTTAATCATTATTAATGAACTTAATTCAACATTAAGGAAGCATTAGAATGGTTAATCAAATTTAGGTGGCCAATCACACCTAGATAAAAAGGTTGGTGGCGACTCCTTTCAAATGCGTCTAGCGCTCAAGTCTCGCGATTTGCACGTTACGACACACTGACATTATGTTTATTAGTCCCACTAATACTTCTTTTGCAGCTTCCCCAACTACATCCACTAGTGCCACTGAAAATGCCACTACAATGATGCCACTAATCAATGCAGAACTACCACAAATCCCTCAAGCCGAAACTCTGCAACAAACAGAATCTCCTCAGGCAACTAACACTGGTGACTTGACTCTTGTGTGTGCAGGCTCATCACAAACAATAACGGAAACTATTCCCCAACTAGGTAATCAATCTCAACAAACAAATCCCATGAAAACTAGATCTTAGAATAATATTTTCAAGCCAAAAATACTATATACTGCCACTAAACATCCTCTTCCAGAAACAGTTGAACCAACTAGTTCCACTACTGCCATTAAAGATCCCCAGTGGAAGCAAACAATGCTTGAAGAATTGGAGGCCTTGAACAGAAATGGAACATGGGATTTAGTACCAGCTCCAACAAACTGCACCATTGTTGGGTGCAAGTGGGTTTTCAGAATTAAAAGGAATGTAGATGGTTCTATAGCTCGCTACAAAGCCAGACTTGTAGCCAAAAGGTTTACACAACGACCAGGGGTTGATTTTACAGAAACATTTAGCCTATGGTAAAACCTGTTACCATCAGATTGGTGCTCTGCCTTGCTTTCACTAATGGTTGGCCTCTGCAGCAACTTGATGTGAATAATGCCTTCTTGCAAGGTGATCTTCAAGATGAGATTTACATGAAGCAACCTCCTGTTCTATATGACAAGCAACATCCAACTTTGGTTTGCAAGTTGAAGAAGGCAATCTATAGTCTAAAACAGGCACCACGTGCTTGGTATTGTGCTCTGAGCAATTTTCTAATCTCTTTTGACTTCAAGAAGTTTGTTGCAGATACATCACTCTTCATATATAAGTCTGGTGATATAGTTGCATATATGCTTGTATATGTTGATGATTTGATCTTGACAGGAAACAACAAAGAATTTCTTGCCACATTTACTCAGACTCTGGCTTCAAAGTTTTCCATCAAAGATCTTGGCAGCCTGCACTACTTTCTGGGAATTGCGGTAACCAATACTGCCTCAGGTCTTTTCCTTTCTCAATCAAAATACATTGCTGATCTGTTGGAAAAGGCAAGCATGACTGGAGCAAAGGAATGTAGCACTCCGCTGTCAACCTCGAATGCATTAACACTTAATGATGGTACTGCAAGTGTTGATGACACTGAATTCCGAAAGCTGATTGGTTCTCTTCAGTATCTCACACTTACCAAGCCAGACATTTGCTATGCAGTGAACAAGCTCTCACAGTTCATGCATAAGCCCACAACACTACATGGCTTAAAGGAACTATGCTGCATGGCTTTCACATCAGAAGAGAAACCAAGCCTACACTGACTCAGATTGGGCAGGAAATCGGGATGACAGGAAATCAACATCTGCATACATTCTTTATCTTGGCAACAATCTAATTTCATGGTGTTCCAAGAAGCAGAAAATAGTGGCAAGATCTTCTACCGAGGCTGAGTATAGAGCCATTGCTTCTAGTGTATCTGAGCTTACTTGGATTGAATCACTTCTTCATGAACTACATGCCACTTTACCTGAAGCTCCACTTGTTCTTTGTGACAATCTAAGTGCCACATATACCTATGTTAATCCTGTTTTTCACACCAGAATGAAGTACTTGGCACTAGATTATTTTTTTTGTTCGAGAAAAAGTGAAGGAAGGTCAACTTCGAGTGCAACATATCTCTACAGTCGACCAACTTGCAAATGCTCTCACTAAGGCGTTGACGAAAGATAGATTCCTCACACTAATGTCCAAGATTGGTTTCACTACTGGCTCCACCATCTTGCGGGGGAGTAATGGAGGAAATAGGATTTCAAATCCAACAGAAGAATTCAAATCCAAGAGATAGATAGGATAAATCTCTACTTTGAATACTTTCCCTTATACTTAGCTGTATATTTTCAAATGTAACTAATCCTTATCTTTAAGGATTCCTTATACTATGAATACTACAATTCAATACAAAGAATATAGAACACTTTTTAGCCAAATTACTTATGTTATCTCAAACCTTTTCTATATCTCTCTGTAATTATGAGGAGTGATTCACTCCATCCAAATTGTAAAGGATAGATTACATTCTGTATAAATATTACTGTTTGTACATTAATATCATTAAGTTTTTTACCCTATCATTATCTGTTTTTATATAACAGCCCTAACAGAAGCTAGGGGAAAACAAATTAAGAAACCTCAGAATCATTTCTCTCTTGGTTCACCTTTTACTCCTCAAATATGTCGGATAAATCTCAACAAGCTTACTCTCTCCTCCTGTCTTCAATGGCACTGATGATGGTAATGCACTGTTTTCTCTTAATTCCTTTTGCTCAGCAATGGGAAGATTAACAACATATATATACAAATGTTAATTAGGAGGTTAATTTACTTGATGATTTTGTAGGAATTGTAAAATCAGCAACAAATATTCGGCGAGCTAATTTTTAAATCAAGATAGATTCCTACTCTATGCTATGCAACAAACTTGAAAAGTATGAGTCTAATCGAAGTCGATGGCCACAAATGGTTGGTTGATCTTAGTTGATTTGTTCCGTTTGGCATCGTTTTCTTTTTTGTTTTTGTTTTTGTTTTTGTTTGGTTTTCGTTTTGTTTTTGTTGCGCTGTCAATTTTTTGAAAACAAAAACATGTTTGGATATACAATTTTGTTGTATGTTTTTAAATAATTTTTTTTTAGAAAAAGTAAAAATGTATGTGAGTTACTGTTCATGACTGTGCTTCTATGTTTTGGAAAAACATGAAAGCACAAAATTTTTGCTTCCACCTTTTTCCAAAACACTGATTCTGTTTCCAAAATTTTAGTCAAACCTATTTTCACCTTTTTGTTTCCAAAAACAGAAAATTGGCAATAGAAACAATGCCAAATGACCCCACTGATATATGTGCACTAATTAATTATTTTAATCCAAGAAAGGTTAATTGTGTGTTGTATGTAGGAGCTTGTGTTTCTACCCGAAGGGAAACAACAAAAGTGGAGGGGATGACCACATCTCCCTTTACTTAAAAATTGCTGAGACATCAACTTTACCTTATGGTTGGGAGGTTCTTGCAGAGTTCGAATTCTTCATCTTTGATCAGCTTCGTGACACTTACCTTACCATTCAAGGTAATTACTTTATTTATTTTTTTCACTAGAAATTTCTATGAATACTTAATTAGAAAAATCATTATAATTGGGATAAGAGTTTTATGGATCTACCCGATTTCTAAGTTTAATTATGGACCATTAAACAAATTATATGGACATATATGTTTATATACATATAAAAAATTATCGATTTTGAGCACATTTATAATGTAGAGGCTGAAGTGAGGCGTTTTCAAAAGACAAAGACTGAATGGGGCATAACTCGGTTGCTTTCCCTTGACATTTTCAAGGACATTTCTTATGGATATCTCCTTGACGATTGCTGCGTTTTCGGGGTAGAAGTTGTTGTTATTAAACATATTGGTAGGATCGAATGTTTCAAGTTGATCAAGCCTCTTAACAACAGTTTCACTAGGGAAATCAAGAAATTTTCAACTTTAAGAAAGGAGGACTATTAATTAACAAACCATTAATTAACACTTAATTAAAAGAGTTATAAAAACAAATCATTAACTCAAAATAAAATCAACTCTTCAGATATTTATTATTGTTATTCCATTTTTTGAGAACCGTTTTAATTCATTGGAAATGATTCATAATAAAGTCTTACAGAATTCATTCTTGAAATCTAATTACAGAACAGGACGTTTCATTCCTTTAACTATTCAATACCCATCTATTCTTATCTTATCTTTAATATAGCAATTCTTTCTCTTGATTTTAATTAACATACTTTTTTAAAGAGAAACAAAATTTAAATTTACTGCTTTCACTGTTTTGTTGAAATACATTTTATTTAAGTTGGATTGTATGTGATTGGAATTTGATTATTGTTATTAGACTATTTGCATTTTATGTTGAGTGAAGAATTGCAGTACAAATCGAAATGAATTTTTTTTTCATTTCCAAATTGGATAAAATAATAGAATTTGGTTTTTTTAGAGCCTAAGAATTGGAGTTGGCTTTCTTATGGTGTAGTAAGGAATTCTCCTTAATATGCTGACATCATAGCTAAATTTTAAACTCTTCAATTTCCATTATAGATTTAGACGTTACAAAAAAAAATGTAAAGCCACAAAAGAAAGACTTTCACCTTATGTGTTTATTTTACAGTTTTAAATATTTCAGTTTATTTAATTCTGTAACAATAGTTTTCGCTAAATCGTGCAGTATAATACTGAAAAAAACAAATATTTAAAGAACATTTTGTATCAATTCAAAGCATTGAACTGTGAGTTATGCTATATATAACTACATGTGTTTATCAATTTGGAATAAATACGGATAGCTTTAACAATGTTTATTTTGCATTGTTAGAAAATGTCGAAATAAATTTACAATAAAGAATGAATTTTTGCTTTGACAAATAACAATACTTTTTGTCCGTATTGCTGAACTTATTACCTTTAATATACTACTACTATTTAAGGTTAACCTGCTCCTTATTGCCAATATCAAACTACAACAGCTCATATGGAACCAACTTTTATTTTTAACAAAATCAAATTCATCCTAAGACTTCCTCTTTAAATTTTACTCACTGTAAAGCATAACTCACATTAATCAATTTATATTGCATTAAAAATTTGGTACTCAACTTTTCCTACTCCTTTACATTACCAAACGATTCCTACTCCTTAACAACACTAAACTACACCAAAATTAAGGCAATTCATATAAAAGCAACTTATTAAAAATGCTCGACGCGCCAGCGCGAGCTACCCCTCTCGTATATATACTAGATATTATTTGAATAAACATATGAAAATTACTAAAAGATCCCTATCCCGGATTAATGAGGAGCGAAAGAACTAATTTTTTTCGTCTTTTCCCACTTGGCCGATTACTTAAATGCCTTAACTTTTGATTCTTGAGGTGATTAAATAACTAGATTTTTTGGTCATTTCTCAATTGACTTTAATAGAGTAGTGGAATTACTAAAAGATCCCTACCCCGGATTAATGATGAGCTGGAGAAGTAATCTTTTTCGTCTTCACCTACCTGGCAGATTACTTAAATGTCTTAAACTTTAATAGAGTAGTGAAATTACTAAAAGATCCCTACTAAGACTTGCTTGTGGAGTTAGAGAACTTATGTTTTTCGTCTTTTGCTACTTGGCAGATTACTTAAATGTCCTAACTTTTGATTCTTGAGGGGATTAAATAAGTAATCTTTTTGGTCATTTCTCAATGGACTTGAATAGAGTAGTGGAATTAATAAATGATCCCCATCAAGGATTGATGATGCGCTAGAGAACTAACATTTTTCGTCTTTACCTAATTGGCAGATTACTTAAATGTCCTAATTTTTTATTCTTGAGGGGATTAAATAACTAAACTTTTTGGTCATTTCTCAATTGACAAATGACTCAAAAAGTCGCATGTCATATTCCTTTATTTCCTTCTTTCCCTTTACCTTTTTGGTAATTACAAGATTTCTAGAACCAGATTTAGTTAATTGCACCCTCCCATTTGTCAATTTCACAAGTGCTGCATTTATTGACTTTGCTTTTTTCCCGTCGATTATTTTTTGAAAAATTATCTTAAAAAAGGAAATAGTTTAATCCCAATAAACACGTCAAAGCACTGTCTTCATTTTAAATTTACGACGAAAATCTTTTAATATATACATGGTGATAAATAATGATTCTAAAAAAAAACGTCCGTAACGCCAACGCCGACTGATCAACTTGTATAGATTAATTCCATAGCGGTCACCTTGTGTGTATAATCCATTAATCTAATAGATACTCCTCACATCCCTAATTAAGGTTTTAAAAATAGGATAAGAATATATTTATCGGATTTGTTTAACTATTTTGAATTAATTTTCTTAATGATTTTATTAAAATGTACAATTAATTTGGGACAAGAGGAGTGCACATAGTAATATAATTTGCAGTCTCTCTATTAATCCATTTTGCTCTGATGTGATGTTGCAGGGCTGAATAAATGGTTCACTGCTCCATGTTGGAATTGGGGATATGGAAGCTTAATTTCATTGGAGGATCTAAAAGATAAGTCGAAAGACTATCTTCTGAATAGTAAGCTAATTGTTGAAGCAGAAATTATGTGGACATCGGTGACCAACTAGACTCTTTCTGGCTTATAATACATTTTACTCTTTTTTGTTTTTTTGAATTCCTTTCTTCATTTATTTCGAGTGTTAAATGGGAGATTTTTTTTTTTTGGCACAAAGAAAGCAAGTGTTAAAGGGGAGTTTAGTTGTGTTTTTAATTAGAGTCTTTCTTAACTCTTTTTTTATTTCTTCTTTTTTATACGTTAAATAAATTTTCTTCTTATGAAATTCTACCAAAGAAAACTTTGAAGTAAGAAATATGGAAGCAATAAAGTGTCATCAAGTAATTACTGAATACTGTGTTTCAATTGTCAAACTCAAGGAGTAATATCAAATTAGAGGTATAATGGCTAACCCAATAGTTTAGAACATTTAGGATTTCCTTTCAGAGGCGTATCAAATTCAAATCTTGCAATAGGTATGGAGCAAAATTTATAGGATGAGAGAAGATTAACGTTAATTGTACTGTAGCTTATTCAAAGGGTTTTTTGTAGTATAAACAAGAAAAGTGAGGCTCTTATGGACTTTTTGAATTACTAAAAGAAAAACAAAAAAATTAAGGTAGTACGTGCTAAAGAATAACACACTTTTTAACTTTAAATTTGCACGTTTTCAAAAAAAAAAAAAATCTTGTATCCATATCCCCAAACAACAAAAAAATATATCCTTGTCCACGTCTCCAAACAACAACAAAAATAGATATCCTTTATTCAAACAACTAAATACCCATTATATATTTATATAAAATGTTTCTTTAGTGTAGTTACGTACATTATTTAGCATGTGCAGCCTCTTCTCTTCGTTAAAAGTTAATAAACAATGTTTTTTTTTTTGGCAATAGAGGTCGGAACAATGATTTGTTAAAATAATTAGGAGTGAAAAGGGTAATAATTCATATGTACTAATTGTTTATTGATTTGCTAAATTGCAATACTTTGGAAAAAGAAACAATTAGAAAATTGTTTTTACATTTCGAACTTGGCAGAAATATTCTTATATATATAGAGATCATGACTTGGATGATATATATATATATATATATATATATATGGAAATTAAGTGGAAAAAAAAAAACTCTGTTTACCCATACAACTTTGCCCTTTCTATATATATACACACACGTATATATATCTCTATAATTTTCCATGATCCATCATCTACATATATAGCTGATAATTAAAGGCCCATTGACGCCTTCTCTACTTGCGAGGGGAAATCACCAAGGGCTGAAAGGACGAAGAAGATTGAGAAGAGAATTCCGAAGGTGCTTCAAGGGACAAAGAGCAATCAATCCTCAAAGCCTGCCTTTTAGGGAACGATAAATTTCTTGAAAAGAAACAAGAAGAGGAAGAAATCCCTTTTAAGTTATGCAATGCACAGCTGCAATTACGATGGTATGGCCTCCGATCCATCTCTATCTCGTAAATTGCTAGGCTTCCTTCCAGGACACATCGGAGCATTATCTTTGCTGCTCCAATGGCCATAATTAATTAATAATATTCCTGTCTCTTTTTTCTCTCTTTCTTCTTTGATCTTCAAGTGCTTAATTAGTGTGTGAATGTCTTTATATAGAGATCATGTAGACAGAACAAATTTTGTGTTAGGTTCTTTTTACGTTGAGTTCAAAGATGGATTACTTTGTTCTTGATCTTGTTGTTGAAGTTTTCCAAAGTACTAATAAGACAAGTACGGTTTTGTCGAGGGGAAGAATTAATTAATTCATTTCCCCAAAATTTTTGGCGATAAATTAAAGAGAGAGACGAAATTAGATTAATTCAAGTGTCAGAAAATTTTTGTATGAACGTAAGACAAATCAATGTGGTTGCAATGGCTTTGTTTTCAGTTTTGGAATTTTTAGTTCAAGTTAATTTGGGGGTTTTCTCATTGATTTTTTCCCAAAGAAACTTTTTTTTGACCAACTTGTTAGAAACATCGGTGGGTGGAGCTTTAACGTTCTACCGATATTTACCATGCAATGCAATTAAGCTACACTCAAGTATTACAAATATTAATATTTAAATATTGACTAAAGGCTCAAATAAGGGCTTCAACTTTTCAATTAAGCTCAAATAAGGGCCCCAAGACACAATTTCAACAAATTAAAGTACATATTTAATAAATTATGACATATTGTGCAAGATTTTAGCTATACTAGTGTGTGAGATGTATATAAATTAAAAATCACTGAAAATTTTTGTATCATACTACATTTATTGAATTTATTTGGATTAATATGTTTTGATTTTTAATTAATTTAATAACACCATTTTTCTATCAAAATTGATGTGTAGGCATGACAAGCATTGGTTTTCATCTAAGGAGAACCTAATTTGTAAAAATTTACTTAGTATGTCTTCTAATTTGTTGAAATTGTGTTTTGAGGTCCTTATTTGAGCTTATTATGAAAGTTCAAGCCCTGAATTGAGATTACAGCCTTAAATATTTATAGAACTATATATATAGAAGGGAAATGTTATATTTGATATATGTTGAATTAATTTTGGTTCTGTTTTCTGACTGTTACCTTTGAAATTTAATTAGGATCTCACCCAATGTTCCTGTAATACATGACAAAAGGTTAATTAACCTTTTTGTGGAGGGGTTGTTGAACTACTGTTGGAGCTAAGGTAAAGAATATCTTAATTTTGATTCCGAAGGACTTTAAGAGTCCAACATCTTCAAATTTTTGGCCAAAAAAAACTTTAAATTACTTCATTCAACTCGTATTAAAGCTGACCATTGTAATAAGTTGGCTTCCTTTCCCATCTGATTCAATTGATGTTGTACATGCTGGTGCTGCCTTGCATTGCTGGCCATCTCTTTCAAATGCTGTAAGCATTATTTCCTCCCCAATGTTTCTCCTGCAATTTTGCTTCCAGATGCCAATTAATATTATTGGTTTAACAATACTGACTTAACCCTCCACGCGGATGCACTAAATGAAGTTGTACTTTTCTTATTTTTATCCCGGTTGCTCAGAGATTGATTTGATTGGAAAAATATATATGTTCTAGAATTCAGTTGTAGGTCTAATTAATCTAGGAAAAGAAAGAAGCATCTTTAATTTATTCAAAGGCATACATATGGAAAATTCCCCTCAGCTAAGAGCTTTAGATGAAACATCTTAATAGTGGATCGGTGTATGTAGCATTCTATTGCATTTGCATGGCAATGTATCTTTAAGCCGGTGTGTACATAGTTTCGAGGTCTTTTCTCTAATAAGTTAGAAAATGTTCTTAATTAACTTTAATTCGGATTTGACCTCATATATGTTACTCATGGGCAATGAAGGCTCGAACTGAGAGTTCAAAAGTAAAATGTCCAAAATTGAATTTCAGGAGATAAAAACGTCCAAAGGCTAAAAGTTCAAGGGGGAAATGATACTTTTGCCTCAATTGATCATTTGAGAAAAGTAAAATGTTTGAAAATGATTATTATCATTAATCCAAACCTATTTTTGTGGGTATAGCGGTACAGGCGAGATGCTATTTGGACTAGCTAAGGCACTTTTCATCGATGAGATATATACTTGGTTTGGATAGTTTAACAACATTCCAGATAGTGAATTCATTGAGACAATCCATCCACATCCTCAATATTTCACTGCTCTTATCTCACTTCTTCATTGAAAGAAACAAGATGAGGTTGAATATATATAAAACAACTTTACATTGAATATTTATCACCAATGCAGAATTTACAGGGGATTTATGTTGGCTAGAAAAACGCTGCCGTTTTTATCCTACTCTTGGACATTGGATACTACGTTAATTAATCTACAAATCTAACAAAACATAATGGGAAAAGAGAAATAGTCCTAACCTTTTTTTTTTTAATTTGTATAACTGTTTTGGTCCTTGTGACATTTTGGCTAGCTTAGCTAATAGCTAGTGTGTATTTCTTACACACAAAACCGCAATGGCGTCTTCTTGGCTACAGACTGAGGAGTCATCTACAGGAAGAGAAGATTGAGAAGAAAATTTGGAAGCTGAGATTGAGACAGACAAGGAACATTCATTCCACTTGTGTTTCTTGGGGAATGACAGATTCCTCGTACCAAAACAAGTAGAGGAACAAGCCCCTTTAAGCTTGTGCAACGCACAGCCACAGTTGCGGTGGTAAGGCCTCCGTTCTATCAGAGTATCTTGCATTACAATGCTTCCTTCGAAGACGCACCGGAACATCATTTCGGCTGCTCCACTGCCCATTTCCTCTCCTCAATCTTCCCTTTAATTTAATTTCTAACTTGAACTTATAAGTGAAGGAAATTTGTCTAAGGCTTTTGCTGTTATGCCCTGCCCCTGTATTTCTATCAAGTGTGTGGTTTATATAGTGTAATGAGATGAAACTAGAAAAGAAGAAGATTGCCATTTGGGTACTAATTATTCCACGTTGAATACTAGAGTATTAACATTCTTCTCTAGAAATAATTCTTGTTGAATTGTATCACCAAACGAGCTTCTCTAGGAGAAAGAGTTTCAGTTAGTTTCTCAAAGTAAATCCTAGATATTATATATGCTTCCTATGTCTAAGGGAGAAATCAAGAGAAACAAGCTTGGCTTTGGCTTTGGCTTTAGCTTGGCTTGGTCATTAACAAGAAACTGTTTTTGGAACTTATGGTTATGGTGTAGGAGATATTGATGATTTAATCTTGAATTTTGAATTGTAAATTTCAATTGTAATTAGTTGTGATAAGGTAGGTTATATCTCAAGTAGTTGGCTTAGAACCAAACACTTAACCTTTTGTAATCCTTTGTAACTGAATGACTTCATCAATACAGTTTTCATACCCTTATTCCTCTGCTACTGCCTTCCACTTCATCTCTCTGTAATCTCCATATGGTATCAGATTTTTAACCCTAAGCAAATGGTTCTTCGATCTTGTATTACATCCTTCACTCATGGCAACCTCAAGCAACACTCCAGCAACCTCAAACCTACCTATCTTGATCAATGCCACAGTACAACTTCCATTGAAACTCACCTCAAAAAATTTCATATCCTGGCGTGCACAATTCGATGCGCTCCTTCAAGGATTCGATCTTGGTGGCTACGTTGATGGCACCACCAAAGCCCCTGCCAAAGAAATTCAGAAAGATGGCAGAACGGTGACAAATTCGGATTACACATTCTGGTTAAGGCAGGATAAATTAATCCTTCACGCCATAATTGCTTCAACCTCAGAGGCTGTACTACCGTATGTTGCCTCTTCTTCAACTTCTCATGATGCCTGGTAGAAGCTACTCAAGCTTTATGCTAACAAGACTCGATCCAGGATAATGGATCTTAAGAGCTCACTTCAATCCACCAAAAGAAATGGTCAATCTGTAGCCGAATATTTACAGAAAATGAAATCCATTGTTGATGAGTTGCACCTCACTGGTACAACGATTGATGAAGATGACCAAATTCTCTACATCCTTAATGGTCTAGGACCTGAATTTCGAGAAATTGCTACAGCTATTCGGGCTCAAGAGTCCTCAATTTCCCTTGAAGAGCTTCATGACAAGCTTATCTCTTTTGAAAGTCTTCTTAAACAGGAAGAAGAAAATTATTCAGTGCAGGTACCCACTGCCAACTATGTCAAACGGGGCTTCAACAAGAGTTTTAATAACAATAATCGTCGGTTTCATAAACCCTATTCTGGTGGGAACAATGGTAAGCCATCTGGCTCAACTTTTACAAATAAACCGACTTGTCAACTCTGTGAAAAGATAGGTCATTCGGCCAGACAGTGTCGACAAGGAAGCTCGTTCTTTAGGTCTCGCCCCATGGCCAATTTTGCCAATGCTTCTCCAGATACAAAAACCCTGGTGCCTGGACTCTAGAGCCTCTCACCATGTTACTGCCGATCTCAACAATCTCTCCATCTCCTCTGAATATGATGGCACTGAGTCAATTAAAATAGGTGATGGAACATGCTTGCCAATCACACATACAGGTGAAACTGAATTACTTTCATCTAATCATTCTTTCAAATTAGATGAAGTGCTATGTGTTCCAACTATTGCTCAGAATCTTGTTTTAGTATCAAAGTTTTGCAAAGCAAATAAAGTCTCTGTTGAATTTGATGCTAATAAGTTTTTGGTTAAGGATTTGCAGACACAGGTAGTGTTAACTCAGAGGTTGAACGTGCATGATGTCTATCAATTTTCTTCGAGTCCAATAAAGCCAATTGCTTTCACAGCTATTCGAATCTCAGCTCAGCATTGGCATCAGTGTCTTGGTCATCCATCCAAACTCATTCTTCACCGAGTCCTTAAAGAGTTCTCTCTTCCACAAATTTCTAATGATTTTCAATCCTGTAATTCTTGTCATTGCAACAAGAGTCATAAGTTTCCCTTTGGTGTATCTTCGTTGAGTAGTTCTAAACCTTTCGAACTTGTTTACACAGATATTTGGGGACCTGCACTAATTCCTTCCTTTAGCGGTTGTAATTTTTGTTGATCACTTTACGAAATAAATCTGGTTGTTTCCTTTGATAAAAAGATCTGATCTATACTTGCTATTTCCAAAATTTAAAGCGCTTGTTGAAACATATTTTTCAACTAATTTGGTAACACTATACTTTGATGGGGGTGGGGAATATGAAAAATTAAAGAAATTTTTGCAGCCTTATGGTGTCTCTCACCTGCAGACACCACCTCATACTTCCAAACATAATGGTCCAGCAGAGAGGCGCCATAGACATGTGGTGGAAACAGGCCTAACCCTACTCCATCAAGCTTCCATGCCCTTTTAATTTTGGGATTATGCTTTTCAAACCGCTGCCTATCTTATAAATAGAATGCCAACTCCAAAACTAAATTTTCAATCACCTTTTCAAGCATTGTTCCAAAAATATCCAAATTATCACAAGTTAAAAGTCTTTGGTTGCCTTTTCTATCCATGTCTTCGACCTTTTAACTCAAACAAGTTTCAATCACGTTCCAAACCATGTGTTTTTGTTGGTTATTCGACTAATAAGAGTGTCTTTCTTTGTTTTGATTTTGAGTCTTCCAAACTCTATGTTTCTAGGCACGTTGAATTTGTTGAAGACCAATTTCCTTATCAGCAGCTTAAGTCCTCTTCTACTAAGGAATTTGAGTCCACTGCAAAGTCCTTTTTTACTCCTATCCTAATTGTTCTCAATAACAACTCCTCTGCAGATATATCGGCGCCATCCACTTCAATCTCCGAGACTCCTCACAGTACTGGTAATGCACTTAATCAATCTTTAGCATCTCTTCAACCTAATGCTTCCTTTTCAGGTACTACAAATGAGCCACAGGACGGTGAAACTCCATTATCGGATCCACCTTTGCCGAACTCTCATTCTATGTTGACGAGATCAAAGAACAATATAGTCAAGCCAAATCCGAGATTTTTTCTTGCAATCAAGCACTCACCTACTGAAATTGAACCAACCTGTTTTTCTAAAGCAGTTAAGGATGTGAATTGGTGAGATGCAATGAATGAGGAGGTGAATGCACTTATTAAGAATGGTACTTGTCAGCTAGTTCGTCCTTCCTCTGAGCAAAATCTCGTTGGTTGTAAATGGGTTTATAGGATCAAGAGGAATCCTGATAACAGTATCTCAAAATACAAGGCGAGGCTTGTTGCAAAGGGCTTTCACCAAAGGCCTGGAGTAGACTTCTCAGAGACATTTAGCCATGTTGTTAAACCAACAACAATTCGAATTGTGTTTTCTCTTGCAATCCAATTTAATTGGCAGTTAACTCAGCTTGACCTTAACAATGCCTTTCTTCATGGCAAGATATCTGAAGATGTTTTCATGAAACAGCCACCTGGTTTTGTTAATTCTTCGCATCCAGATTAAGTTTGCAAATTGGAAAAGGCTATCAACGGCTTGAAACAAGCACCAAGGGCTTGGTACAATGAATTGAGCACTTTCCTTGTTGATTTTGGCTTCAATCAATCTCGGTCAGATTCCTCTCTTTTTATCACTTATTTCCTTGTTTATGTTGATGACATAATTGTAACTGGGAATTCACAAGGTTTCATCAGTGAGTTTGTTAACTCCTTATCAAGGAAATTCTCGCTTAAGGATCCGGCTCCACTAAGCTATTTTCTTGGTATTGAAACTAACTTCACTGCCACTGGATTATTCTTGTCTCAACATAAGTATGTTAAAGATTTGTTACAGAGAACGAATATGACTGACTGCAAACCAGTTCAAACTCCAATGGCCACTTCCGCATCTCGCCGCTTGCATGGTGGAAATCCGCTAGCAGATTCAACCGAATATCGTAGCATCATTGGTACTCTACAATACCTTCTACTTACTCGTCCCGACATCTCCTTTGCAGTGAATAAACTTACACAGTTTATGCACCAGCCAACAGACTTGCATTGGCAAGCTCTCAAGCGTGTGCTTCACTATCTCAAAGGGGCACTATCCAATGGTCTTGTAATCAAGAAATCACCTGCTCTTACACATTCACTTATTTGCCTATGCTGATGCTGATTGGGCAGGAGATGAAAGTGATCGAAAATCTACTTCTGTATATCTTGTATATTTCAATCGCAATTTAGTTTCTTGGAAGTGTAATAAGCAAAAGTCAGTTGCAAGATCATCTACTGAAGCAGAGTACAAAGCGATATCAGGAGCATTAGCTGAATTGGCTTGGATTCATAACCTTCTTGCCGAGCTCAAGGTTACCATTTCTCATGCTCCAACAATCTTCTTTGATAACATAGGTGCTACCTATGTCTCAGCTAACCCGGCCTTACATTCAAAGATGAAACATATAGCAATTGACTTCCACTTTGTGAGAGACAAGATTCAAGCAGCACCCTTCAAGTTAAGCATGTCTCTACAAATGATCAATTGGCTGACCTTCTGACAAAGCCTTTGTCCAAGCAGCAGTTACATCGGCTCCAGTCCAAGATTGGTGTTACTTTTCCATCCACACCATCTTGAGGGGGTGTGTAGGAGATATTGATGATTTAATCTTGAATTTTGAATTGTAAATTTCAATTGTAATTAGTTGTGATAATGTAGGTTATATCTCAAGTAGTTGGCTTAGAACTAAACACTTAAAAGCTATATAAACCTTTTGTAATCCCTTGTAACTGAATGACTTGATCAATACAGTTTTCATACCCTTATTCCTCTGCTACTGCCTTCCGCTTCATCTCTCTGTAATCTCCATATATGGAACGAATTTAAGTTGGAGGCTTGGAGCTTTATTTTTTTATTGTACTTAATTCAGTAACTTGAATACTTGATCATTATAAATTAGGGCAAGGATCCTCTCCACTAGTAGAGAGGTCCACTGTTTTTCAATCCAATCCAACGGCGATTAAATGTCTATGTTTTATTTCATTTTCTCTTTCCAAATGCCCAATTCCATTTAAGACCATTGGATTGCCTTAAAAGAAAATATAGTGATCCTCCCCGATCCTCTCCCTATAAATTAACTAGAATTGATTCTTAAAGTTAACTAACGGTCTCATGTTGTTGTTTTCTCAAGTAGTTAGAGTCGTTATTCTCCAAGGAAACAACTATCCAACTCTCTTGGTGTGTGGGGGGTTTTTGTTTGCCTCCCTATATAGGCCGAATATTCCAAAGCCTTTTAGTTTTGTTGTTGCTATTAAAATCTTAATATATGATACATTAAATCTTGTTCTCAAAAATTTGAATACCCAAGAAATGGAAAATGTCATGCATGTTAAGATAATGTTCAAGTACCATATAATTAAACCCAAATGTCCAATTTAAGCCTTCCGAACTAGCTCAATTTGAGGTTAAAGTTTTAAAGTGCACCAAATTAAGACTAGACGTTCGAAATCAACCAATTTAGGCCTATATTAGATGGTGCTTTGGTTATGAAACCCACGTGTCGGTACCGTTTCTGTTTTTAGGCTCAAATTGGTCAACTTTTAAAAGGTTTAGATTCAAATTAAGCAACTTTTGAAAGGTTTAGGGTCAAATTGGTGACTAAAAATTCCAGGTTGATGCGTGCTAACAACGCGTGAACTTTAATTCCAAATTTCTGTCTAAATTAGGCCAAAATTAGTTGTTTTTGGAAACGTTTAGGTCCAAATTGTTACGTTTTAAAGGGTTGGCCTCAAATTGAGCAAGTTGGCAAACATTTAGGACCAAATTGGATATTTAGCCTATAATTAATTGGCTTCAAAAAAGAAATAATCTTGAAACCGAGTTTTTTTTTTAATTTGATGGACGTAGAGTTTCAATAAAATAATTGATCTAACTTCCTTGGCCTAAATCTAATTTTTTTATACCAGTTGGCCTAAATCTAATTGATGATAAAAATTGTTGCGTTTTGGGTGACTTGACATGTTTTTATTTGTAATTTGATGGCTGTTTTGGTAAAAGTGCGGGACCTATATATAAATATAAAAATAAAAAATTGGAAGTAGTGAAATTACCAAAAAAAATTCTAACCCACTCCATAAATTCATTTGTTTACTATTTAGCTTGGTTTTTTTTTTTTTAATTCTCAAAAACTTTTGCCGTTTGGTTGGTGGTAATGTTGGGATATTACCGGGTATCCTGGGATTTTACCATCGGATGATCATGTTTGGATACTATTTCGATAGGCAAAAGTATGGCTGGCATTTCACTTAACGCGCCGGGATTCCCACGGCGTCAAGCCCGCACGCCATCTCAAATACCCCGATTTCGATGGGTATGGAAAATACCGGGTATTTTACTTAAAGGGGGTTATGGTTATTTGATAATTTTATCCTTATTAACTTTCATTATATACACCGTATACCCCTCCCTATTTAAGCCATTTTTTCCCAAATTCCTCATTTTTTTTCCTTTCCTCTTCTCTCTCTACCTCACACACTCTCTATCTACAAAAACCGCCGGATTTTCCATTGACAAAATCGGCGCCATCTCTCCGTTTCACCGTCAGATGTAGCTTGGGCTTTGTTCGTCTTCGCCAGATCTACTTGTTGGTATGATTTTTTAACCTATTTATGTTGATTGTTTGTAGATTTTTTAGGTTGATTGCTTGGGTGTTATTGTTTTATGTTTTGTGCATAATAAATTGTATAATGTCGTGTTGAATTATTGGTCTTCATGGATGAGTTTTTTTGTGTGGCTATTTATTAATGCAATACCATTGATTTTGTTGTGCATTGTGTGGATTTCGGGTTGGCTTATGAATTTTTTATCATCTTCATCATCTTACATAATTGGTGAAAATTGTTTTTATTTACTGCTTTTTCCTTATCAAAATCTTGAAGATTTTCCATATACTCGTATTGTGACAGCTCTATGAGTGACCATGGAGAATCAATCATGGTTGATTTGTGATGATTTCAGGACTTTTTAAGTTTCTGTTTGACTAGAGCTTGGCTTATTAATGTTTGTTTCCATACGTATTTGTGTCACCCATGTTTACAGAGGTAGATTTTAGAATTGTTTAAAATATGTTTGTGGCAAGTGAAGATATGATTCCAACTTCTGATGAGATACGTTACCCATCAACTTGAATTAATCATAGAGTTGATCAGTGGCAAATTAAGACTGTTTGTTGATTGTGCATTGTATGCAAACCCCATATTATAACCCAAACTTTTCATTTAGTTGGTTTCATGTAATGGTTGCTCTCATTATAGGCATTATTGTTGGTAAATTAATTTGAACAAGTTTGAGCATTTTGTCAGTTATGTAATCTTAATATGAAAAATTATGTCTAAACTTCATGAAAAAAGAGTTTGGGAAAATTGTTGTCTATTATGTATGGAGTATTATGTAATGGGGGCAATTGAAGTAATTTGGCAACAATACCCATCACATAACCTTGTTTAACTCAAAACAAACTTGGGTATTTTGAACATGGGTATATCATTTTTAAGTGAAATACCTGGGTATTTCTTTACCGAACCAATCGCAGCCATCCCAAATACCCATCAGATGGCTGGGCATTTCACTTAACCATCAACATACCTAACCATCTAAATACCCATGGTAATATCTGGTTACCACGAACCAAACGGCCCCTAAAGGTATTTTTGACTTTCTAACATTTTAAAGTATAATATAATAATATATCATATTTATAAATGGTTTGGTCGAGTGGCTTATTTAACATTATATAATTTTCGCTCTGAGTATCCGATGAAAGTGGTTCAAGTGTCTATTAAAAGGTTTTTCCATGATCTATAACTTTCATGAAGTACGCTAAAACTATATTTAATGCAAGTATCAAAAACGCTTCCGAAAAATTAGTTGTTTCGGTTAACGGGAATAGACGGTCCACTTAACATCACACAACTTTTGCCGCAGATGTCTGATCGAGATGATTCAAATGTCACTTAAAAAGTTGTTTCATGTTCTACAACTTTAATGGAGGACTTGAAAGCTAAACTTATTGTTTCAAAAAAGCTTCCAAAAAATTAGTTATTTCGATTAGCGGGAATGGACGACCCACTTGATATTACATAATTTTTCCTCCAAATGTTCGATTGAGGTCATTCAAATGTATATTAAAAGGTTGTTCTCTAATCTACAACTTTCATGAAGGATTGAGCTAAATTTGATATTTTAAATGCAAAAAATGATTTTGAAAAATTTGTTGCTTAGGCGGATTGTATATTTAATATTTATATAATTTATTCTTCGTATGTACGATTAAGTTGACTTAAGTGTCTATTAATGAGGTGTTTATAAAAATACTTCTGAAATATTAGTAGTTTAAGTAGATGGTCTACTTAGGCTTGGTTTGGGATTGAGTTTGGAGATATATATATATATATATTAAAATCAAAAGTTCCTCTTAAGAATTGATTGCAAATCAGCAAAAGATGTCCAAAATATTGCTTCCAAACAAATTTTTGCAAGATGGCAGGTCATTTTAAGCATATTTGATTTCGAAATTGAATATATTAAAGGAGAATCTAATTCTTTACCCGATTTTCTCACCAGAGAAGTTTTACAAAATGCCTCCCAAATTGAGAGATAAAGGCAAAGGAAAGATGCAAGAAGCATCAATTTCAACAAAACAAATCAAATCATGGTCAGAAATTTTCCAAGCAGAAGCAAATGAAGATATATCTTCATCAAAATCATCAGATGGCCCATCATTCCAAGATGCGTCTCCGAGGGACAGTTGAACGAGCGACTCATGAATGCTGCCGGGTTGGACGAGCCAATAACTCGAACGCGTTAGGATCCAAATGAGATTTCATCTCAAATAAAAAAATGGGTTGAGAATCTTTCTTAATCCCCAGAAGTAGCATTAGCATTGGCACAAATGAAGGATGAAAGTCCTCTTCAAAAATTAGTGCTAAGGCAGCAGATATATATAACAACTTTTCATCTCAAACACAATGCCAAATAAGTCATGGTTCGTGTCAAAAGCTAAATTTCACCGCAAAAGCCAAGTCAACCTGAAAAGTTAATCTTTAGGTGTTTTGTGTTTTAAAAGTGTTTTTGGACATTAAATGACTAAAATCTCTTAAATATTCTTTCTCTTTCTATTTTAATTGGAACCCTTTTTAGACATTTTATCTCTCTACCACATTTCCTACAACAATACCAAACATTAATTTTATTTTTCTACCACAATTTTAAAAAGTACTTTTCAAAAACAATTCTTCCAAACCAAACTTTTTCAAAACACGGCCTCAATCCCAAACTAAGCCTTAATATTACAAACTTTTTGCTCCGGATGTTTGATTTAGGTGATTCAAAGTATTTATTAGAAGGTTACAATTTTTATGAAGAACTCAAAAGCTAAATTTGATGTTTCAAATATGAAAAATGCTTCCGAAAAATTAGTGGTTTGAGTAGACAATCTACTTAGCATTAAATAATTTTTGTTCCATATGTCAGATTAAGGTGATTTCGGTGTCAATATTAAAAGGTTTGTTTCGTAATCTACAACTTTCACTATTTGACTTGATTTTTTTCATTTTTTTCAACTTCGTTTTTTTATTTATAATAGCTGCTAAGGGTATTTTAGATATTTCTATAAAATATTGGACTCTTTTAGATAACATATACTAAAATTTATTGCTATCAATTATGGACTAGATTTGGTGGGACCCTGGGTGGTTTGGATTGAATTTGGGTTAGATCAGTTTCGAGTTAAGGAAATTTAGGATCATACAGGTTCGGTTAATTATCGGTTTGAGGTTGGGTTGGGTTCGGATCGCTCAAATGTTGAATCATTTGGGTTCGGTCAATCCTGGTTCAAGTCTTTTTTGGTGTTGTGGTTCAGATAATTTCAAGTTTAAACTTCGGATTTTCGGATTCAGGTCATTTGGGATTTAGGTCATTTAAATTTGATTTATTCCAATTCGGGTAATTACGGGTTAATCTCTCGAGTTTGATCGGGTACGAGTAATTTTGAGTCTAGGTCATTTCAGATTCATATCATTAAGGATTCGGGTCATTTCGGTTTCAGATTGGGACGGATTTTTTTATCAAGTTTGGGAGGATTCGGGTTTTTTTTTTGCATTTAACCTTTATATAAAATTAATGAATTAAAGACACTTTCATCTTTCCTTGAATTCATGTGTTTCGATAGAGAAAGGAATTAGTCACATGTATCAATATACGAGAAATCGGGAATTATATATATAGAGATCGAGAACAGATTATCAACTTGAATTAGTGCTTAATTTGCGTTGAATTCAAGACAACTTTGGGGCATATTATCCTTGTTGCAATTTGTTCCGTGACAAATAAACTAGTCAAACGTGTTCTTCAATGGGAGTTAATTTATTTCAGCTATGCATATATAGAAGCATTGCTAAATGAGAATTGCTCTTTGGAATTAGGGGAAAGATTAGTTGCTTGCCTGGGCTTACGTACAAAATGACTTTGATAAGTTATATAACAACATCATGGCATGCTCAATTATCTCTTATTTTGCAATTATTATTGTTACAAAGTAGCATGGAGTTGTCTCATTCATAGTCGTTAGAAACTTAGAATTTAAAAATGATATCATGTAGAAAGATCTCTTCACTGTCTTTTTCTTTTTAAGCATTTTGTGAGGCAATGGAAGTTCAACATTTAGATGCCACTGATACCTCTTGTCCCTCAAGTATTGCATACTCAATTTCGTTGGTACTTGGTAGGTAAAGATTAAATAGTTGACAATGTATGTTAGAGATTGTTAAAATAAATTAAGGTTAAGTAAGTCTAGTTAATTAGGATTAGAGGAACGGTTAGGTTGTTATGAGTATAATTAGTACAGTTAGTTAGTTAGCTGTTAAGGCGTTATATAAATAGGCTTTAGCTTTAGTTTTAGATTACACTTTACTTTTTCATTTTCCTTCTTTCTGTAAAGTTTGACATGGTATCAGATGAATTAGCAATTTTTATCTCATTTTTCCGCAAATCTTAATTCTTTCTTCTTCAAGAAACACTCTGTTTCTTTCTTTTTCTGGAAATTTTTCCAAACTATTGCTTTTATTCTTAGCTTTAATGGCTGACTCAACTCAGACTTCGTCTCTTTCTTCTGGATCTGGTGTTCGACCAGAAGATCTTCCATCTAGCCCTTACTATCTTCATCCCAATGAAAACCCTACCCTTGTTCTTGTTTCCTTTGTTCTCACTGGTCCAAATTTTCATCAATGGCAGAAAGCCATGAAAATGGCACTTCTCACCAAGAACAAGCTGTGTTTTGTTGATGGATCCATTCGCTCTCCAGCAAGAACTGATCCTCTCTTCTCGGCATGGGAAAGGTGTAATAATCTCGTCATTTCTTGGCTGGTACACTCTGTCTCTCCTTCTATTGCACAATCAATAATCTGGATTGAGTCTGCTGTGGATATATAGAATGATCTTAAAACTAGGTTTTCTCAGAGTAATTCTTTCAGAATCTGTGATTTACAGTTAGAAATTTACAATGCTCGTCAAGATAATCTTACTGTTCATGAGTATTTCACAAAATTGAAGATACTTTGGGAAGAATTTCAGATTCTTAGGCCATTACCCAGTTGTTCTTGTGATGTTAATTGTTCTTGTGGGTATTTTCAAAGGGTTAGAGCTTATTATGAACAAGATCAAGTCATGGTGTTCATTAAAGGACTCAATGAACAATATGCTAATGTCAAGTCTCAGATCTTGTTAATGGATCCACTTCCTTCACTGAATAAGGCTTTTTCTTTAGTTATTCAACAAGAAAAGCCTGTCTCTGTTACTCATTCTGTTTTTGATATTGCTGCTTTAGCTATTAAAGCTAACAATACTAATGGTCCTAGGAAGTTTTAGAATCAGTCTAAACGGCCAATGTGTTCTTTCTGTAATAGAGAAGGACATACTATAGATAGGTGTTATAAGAAACATGGTTATCCCTCGAATAACCCTAATTACAAAGGGAAAAAGACTCATCAGGCTAATGCAGTTGAACTGGTGGATTCTAATGGCATTGGATCCTCTTCTCATGGTGCTGGATTGTCTTCTCAAGCTCAGGAGCTTATTTCCCATCCAGATTCTGATACTTTTCAGTTCACAAGGGATCATTATAACAATCTTTTAAGTATGATTCAAGGTTTGTCTGCTCAAAATCATCGAGTCAATGCAGTATCTCTCCAATCTGTTCCACCCACTGTTGCTGATCCCAACTCATCACAGCCTTCAACATCAACAACTTTTGGTATTTCTAACTCTTTTTCTAACATTTTCACTATTAATCCTCACATTTCTTTAAATGTTTATCTTAATTCTAGTAATGTCTCTACTGATTGGATCATTGATACAGGAGCCACAGATCATATAACATGTTCTATTGATTCTTTTCATTCCTATAGATCAGTTAATAATGTGTTTGTTAGTTTACCTAATAATTCTAAAGTGCAGGTTACTCATATTGGAGTAGTAAAGTTTACCAAATCATTATATTTACTTGATGTTCTTTATATTCCAGATTTTACATTCAATTTGATTTCAGTTAGTAAACTTACTGCTTCTCTACATTGTTGTCTGATCACTCTCTCTTCTTATTGCATTATTCAGGATATAACTCAATGGAAGACGATTGGGGTTGCTAAGCTTTCACAAGGGCTTTATCGACTTCAAGATGCTTCCATTTTACATAATTTTCAAAAATCACAAACTTTAGATTCTTTGAATGTTGCTTGTATTGCTGGTATTAATTGCACTAATAATTTTGTTTCCACTGTACATTCTCTTTCTGATTGTAATGTTGCATATACTAGTACTGTTTTACCTTGTAATGCATCTTCTTTTCCTGCTTGTAATGTTGATTTTTCCTGTAACTCATCTACTTGTAATGCCTCTGTTTCTACTTGTACTTCTGACTTTGACTCTATTTTGTGGCATAATCGGCTTGGCCATTTATCTTTTTCTAGATTGAAGTTGCTTGTACCTGATTGTTCACCTATTCATGTGTGTGAAGTTTGTCACATGGCTAAACATAAACGCTTTCCATTTCCTGTTAGTAGTAGCATTAGTCATCATCCTTTTGATTTGATTCATATGGATATTTGGGGAGACAATTATGCTCCCACCTTTAAAAGACATGTTTATTTTCTAACAATAGTGGATGATTTTTGAAGATTTACTTGGTTATTTCTTATGAAGCAAAAGTCAGAAGCTCGACAAATTATGAAGGACTTTGTGACTATGGTTAAAACTCAATTTCAAGTTACAGTCAAGTGTATACGGACTGATAATGGACAAGAATTCAATGATTCTTTGTTTTATCAATCAACAGGTATCATTCATCAAACCTCCTGTGTTAATACTCCACAACAGAATAGTATAGTAGAACGAAAACATCAACATATACTTTCTGTTGCTAGATCTCTTAGATTTCAAGCTAGTCTACCAATTCAATTTTGGGGAGAATGTGTCATTCATGCTACTTTTCTTATAAACAGGATTCCTACTCCCATATTAAACAATACCTCTCCTTATGAAAAATTGTTTAATCAAATTCCTAAAATTGATGACATTAAAGTTTTTGGTTGTTTGACATTTGCCTCGAATCATAATAATATTAAGAATAAATTTCAAACTAGGAGTATCAAATCTGTTTTTATTGGTTTTGTTCCTGGAGTCAAAGGTTATAAATTGTACGATTTAAATTCACATAAAACTTTTATATCTAGAGATGTTTCATTCTATGAGAATATATTTCCTTATTCTACAAATTATGCTCAAACTGACAAATTGCAGTTACTCAGGCATAAAAGTGTAGACAATGTTGTTTTGCCTTTTGTTCTTAACAATGCAGATTTGGATATAATTCAACCTGCTTCAAGAGTAAATATTGATCAGCATGTATCAGCAACTCAGGATGAGCTTAATCTTCTTACTTCAGATCTTTCAACTCAGAATGAATTCAATCTTCCTGCTACAGATCACAGTGCAGCTGATACTAATTCTCAAAATTCTCTTCAAAACATGCAGCTCATTGTTCCAAATGATTCTTCTTCAGCTCCAAATGATGTTTCTCAAACAGAAACTTTAAGGAGAAGCATCAGGACTAAGTATAGACCTCCACATCTTGCTAATTTTAAATGTGGATCTGTACAATACACAAGTCCACATAATTTGAGCACAGTTTTCTCTTATAGTCAGATTTCTGCGAAACATAAGGCATTTGCAGCTTCTTTAGATACTGTGAAGAATAGCAACTGGGTAGGGGCTATGAACTCAGAAATTGCAGCACTGGAAAACACAAAAACTTGAAAACTTGTTGATTTACCACCAGGGAAGAAGACTATAGGATGTAAATGGGTGTTTAAAATAAAAAGACATTCTGATGGAACTATTGAAAGATACAAAGCAAGGCTTGTGGCAAAGGGATATACTCAACAAGAGGGCATTGATTTTTTAGATACTTTTACCCCGGTAGCTAAAATGACCACTGTTAGAACTCTACTTGCAGTAACAGCTATAAAAGGGTGGTTTCTTCATCAATGTGATGTCAATACAGCCTTCTTACATGGGGATTTAGAGGAGGAAGTGTATATGAAATTGCCAGAGGGTTACATGGAAGGATCAAACAAAGTGTGTAAGTTGGTTAAGTCTCTCTGTGGACTTAAACAAGCCAGCCGACAATGGAACATAAAACTAACAGAAGCATTGTTAACATATGGTTTTAAGCAGTCGTAAAATGATCATACACTGTTTACAAGGAAATCAGGTAATAGTTTTGTTACTCTTTTGGTCTATGTTGATGATATCATTATCTCCAGCAATGATATTAAGGAAGTTATTAGCATCAAAACTTATTTACATGATCTATTTACCATCAAAGATCTAGGATAATTGAAGTTTTTTTAGGACTGGAAGTAGCAAGATCAAAAACAGGGATAAATGTGTGTCAAAAGAAATACACACTAGATTTATTGACAGAGATGGAATTCATGGAGGCTAAACCAGTACCTACTCCTATTCTTCCAGAAACAAGACTCACAAAAGATTCTGGAATTCCACTTGAAGATGCCTCTTATTACAGAAAGTTAGTTGGTAAGCTTCAATACTTAACAACAACTAGACCTGATATCTCATTTGCTGTACAGCAACTGGCACAATTCTTGGACACTCCAACTACAGAGCATTTGCAGGTGGCTCACAGGGTTTTAAGGTATTTAAAAGGTTCTATAGGGCAAGGAATTTTCTTTTCTTCCCAAAGCAAATTACAGTTCAAGGCCTTTTCAGATTCAGATTGGGGAACATGTTTGGATACTAGGAAATCCATTACAGGATATTGTGTTTTCCTTGGTGAATCTTTGATTTCATGGCGATCTAAGAAACAAACAACAGTAAGCAGAAGCAGTTCAGAGGCAGAATACAGAGCTCTAGCATCTACTGTTTGTGAGATTCAATGGTTGAAATATCTTCTTCAGGATTTGGACATTCCATTGACTTCTCCAACACCACTTTTTTGTGATAATCTCTCGGCTATTCATATAGGACAGAATTCAGTCTTCCATGAGAGAACTAAGCACTTGGACATTGATTGTCATGTTGTTAGAACCAAGTTACAAGAAGGACTCATAAAGCTCTTACCTGTTACCTCTAAACTACAATTAGCAGACTGCTTTACCAAAGGTTTGTCTCATAACAATTTTAAAGCAGCTTTCTTCAAACTTGGAATACAAAATTTATATTCAGTTTGAGGGGGGTGTTAGAGATTGTTAAAATAAACTAAGGTTAAGTAAGTCTAGTTAATTAGGATTAAAGGAACGGTTAGGTTGTTATGAGTATAATTAGTACAGTTAGTTAGTTAGCTGTTAAGGTGTTATATAAATAGGCTTTAGCTTTAGTTTTAGATTACACTTTACTTTTTCATTTTCCTTCTTTCTGTAAAGTTTGACAATGTAATCAAAGAACAAAGAGTGTGATATTTTCTTCCTTGACAATTAGAGAAAACTAGCAAGTATTGTACTCATTTTGTCCCATAATATCTGTCCATTTTGAATCGACTATTATATAGTGTGATATTTTCTTCCTTGACAATTAGAGAAAACTAGCAAGTATTGTACTCATTTTGTCCCATAATATTTGTCCATTTTGAATCGACTATTATACCCTTATTTTTTTGAATATATTTCTTAAATGCCCTTGCTTAACTATTGTAGTTTTATTCTACTAAAAATTCTATTTTTATTCAATTATTAAATCTAATATCTATAATTTCTTTATTTTTACCATTTTACTATTTTTCAATAAAAATTGGATATATTAAAATTTTTAATATACAGTTTTATTGTACTAAAAATTCTATTTTCATTTAATTAAACTCAATATTATATTATTATTATTATTATTTACCATTTTAATTTAAAAAGTTATTGTGATTGACATGTTCTATTTGATAGTTTAATGTATTATTATGATTAAAATTTATTATTTCTCTAACGTGCAATTATTTTATTTTAATCTCTATTCGGGTTGATTAATGTTCGAGTCATTAAGGATTTGAGGTCGGGTCATTTCGGTTTCAGATTGAGCGGATTTTTTGGTCAAATCGGATTGGATAAGGTTTGGTTTCAGACAATCGAGTCAGATACCCGTACTCGAGTGAAATTTTGCCAGCTATAATAATAGGTTTCTTTAAGATAAAATTAGTAGAATACTTAAGATTTTAATTTTAATTTAATTTAAACATATAAGGTCACGTGCAAGGCACGTGAAAGTAATGACTAGCATTAAGAAATTTGGTTGAAACACAAAATTCTATACAACTTTTATCATATTTTACAATACTACCCCCAACTTTACTTAATATGTGTTTCTCTTCGCACATTTAATAACGATAAAAATTAGTCAAAAGTGTCTTGATTATCAAAATGGGACAGATAATTTGGGACAAGAAAAAGTCCCGAAAAGGGACAGATAATATGGGACCGAGGGAGTAATAATTAAGTAAATAATGTGATCATGTATATGGTAAAAGAACCCTCTAGCCCGTATACTATATGAAAATATTCAACTTAGTCCCCATACTGATTGAGGCAAAAAAAAAAAACTGAAGTCCCTTTTTGCCTCTTGACCTTGTTTCAAATTGACATTTTGCCTCCTAAATTTTAATTTGGGACTTTTTGCCCTTCTAAACTTGCAATTTGAGGACACATTAGTCCTTCCGTAACAAAACAGTGCTTGATTTGAGGACAGTAAAAAGGCAGAAATTGATACCGAGCCAACAATTCTTAATTTCTAATGAAAGACATTGATTTGTTTATATTAGAATTGTTGTTGACGCTACAGCAAATTTAAAAAATGTGCAAGATAAGCCAATTATAGAAAGGATGAAATTATAAAAGTTTCTTTTTTTCCCCAGAATTATTGGCTGGAAATAAGAAAAGAGAGCTTGAACTTGATTTATATATATATATATATGATGTGCATATGCACGCAGTTACTAAATTATTAAGGAAATAATACGATGAGAAATATATCTTTAATAGAACTGAGATTGAGAAAATAATTTGAGGTAGAAAAGGCTTATGTTTCTGTATTGAGTCTTTCAAATATATAGTACAGAGATGATTTACAAGGATAGCGATAGCTTTACAGTTTTGAATATAAGATAAAATACATGAATTTAAGATATTGAAACACGACTAATTTCTAGGCTTACCTGTTAGTTGCATTTGAATGGAATTCAAATGTTGTCCGCCAATACTCCCCCGCAAGATGGAGGAGCCATCAGATACTCCAATCTTGATCATGAGAGACTGCAATCGCTGATGAGATAGTGCTTTGGTGAGTGCATCAGCTAGTTGTGTTGTTGAAGGAATGTGATGAACTCTCAACTTGCCTTGATTGATTTTCTCACGAACAAACAGATTGTCTAGGGCCAGATGCTTCATCCTTGAGTGAAAAATCGGGTTGACACAAGTATATGTTGCACTGAGGTTGTCGCATAGTATGATAGGAGATGGAATAGATGCTTTAAGTTGAAGTTCAGAAAGTAAAGAACGAATCCATGTTACTTCAGACACTGCAACTGCGATTGCTCGATATTCTGCTTCCGTAGAGGATCGAGCCACTGTTGTTTGCCTTTTGGAACACCAGGAGATTTGTGTTGAGCCTAGCTTTATTACAAAAGCTGAAGTCGATCTTCGATCATCCGGATCTCCTGCCCAATCTGAGTCTGAGAAGACTGTAAGACTGAAATTTTGCTCTTTATTAATATTAAGACCATAGAACAATGTACCTTTAAGGTACCTAAGAACTCTCTTTAGTGCTGCAAGATGTCCCTGAGTTGGTTTGTGCATAAATTGAGAGAGTCTATTGACTGCATAGGATATATCTGGCCGAGTTAAACTGAGATATTGCAAAGATCCCGCAATTTTCCTGTATTCTTTTTCATCTGCTGCGGCTGATCCATCATTAAGCTTCAATGATGTTGATGTAGCTAATGGAGAGTTGGCTGTTTTAGCTCCAGACATATTAGTCTTCTCAAGAATTTCAGCTATGTATTTGTGTTGTGAAAGAAATAACTTTTGAGCCGTTAGCACCACTCCAATCCCAAGAAAGAAATTTAAGTTGTTGAGATCCTTCAAGGAGAATTGAGATGATAAATCATTGACAAAGGATGTGAGGAAGCTTGTCTGATTCCCTATGAGAATAATATCATCTACATAGATGAGCATGAAAGCAAGAACTCCATCTTTGTGATATATGAACAAGGAATGATCGGCTTTGGAATTAGTAAATCCATACTGCAACAGAAAAAAGCTGAGTGCTGAATACCATGCTCGAGGGGCCTGTTTCAGCCCATAAATGGCCTTTTTCAATTACAAACATAACCAGGCTTTGATTTATCATGGAACAATGGAGGTTGAGTCATATAAACTTCCTCCTCAAGTTTTCCATGTAGAAAGGCATTATTTACATCAAATTGATGTAATGGCCAGTTATATGACACTGCCAAGCCTAAGATGGTTCTCACTGTTACAGGTTTCACCACGGGACTGAAAGTTTCATTGTAGTCCAAACCTGGTCTTTGCGTGAACCCTTTTCAACAAGCCGAGCTTTGTACCTTGAGATTGATCCATCGGAGTTTCTCTTGATCCTGAAAACCCATTTACACCTTACTATTGTTCTGTTTGATGGTGGAGATACCAATTCCCATGTCTGATTCTTATTCAAGGCATCAAGCTCTTGCAACATCGCATCTTTCCATTCAGGATGTTTAATGGCCATAGTAGCACTGGTTGGCTCTGCAGAGCTAGGAAGAGGATGCTTAGTAGCAGTGAACAGCCTCTTGGGCTTGAATATATTGTTCTGAGATCTCGTGACCATTTGATGCGTCCTCTGAGGCACAATATTAGTAGGAACCATAGAATTCAAATGCTCAGGTGTATGTACTAAAGATGAATCATTTGTTACCTGTGTGTTACTGCTTTCAATGGGAGCTAGCACTGTAGAGTTTGATGGAGTATGAGCAGTCTGCAATTCTGTTATTTGACACTTACAAGAGGAGTTGATAGGCAATGTAGTTGCAACAGGAGTGTCTGAATTGAAATCAACTAGAGACACTGTATTAGATTGTGATGAGAGATTAGAGCTGATGTTGCTGAATGGAAACTGGAATTCATCAAATAGAACATGTCGAGAGGTGTAGACTCTTTGTGTTTTCGGTTCATAGCAGAAATAGGCACTTTGGCTTTTTGAATATCCAAGAAAGACACATGGCTTTGATTTAGGTTCAAGCTTGTGTGAATTATAAGGCTTAAACCATGGATAACAGAGACATCCAAAGGTTTTGAGCTTGGTGTAATTTGGTTTTTGGTTAAATAATTGTTCAAAAAGGTGTTTTGTGTTGCAAGACTGGTGTGGGAAGACGGTTTAACAAGTAGACTGCAGTGGAAAAGGCATAAGACCAGTAAGTTCATGGCATAGAGGCTTGATGGAGAAGTGTTAAGCCTATTTCAACTATGCTCCTATGCCTTCTTTCAACGGTGGCATTATGTTCAGGTGTGTAGGGTGGTGTTTGTAGGTGTTGAATTCCCATTGTTTCAAAGAAGGATTTTATCTTCTCATACTCTCCCCCCGCAATCTGAATACACAGTTAAGATGGAAGAATTAAAATACTTTTCAACTAAGGTGCGAAATTTGCAAAAAACAGAATAGACTTTAGACTTTTGCTTTAATGGAAAGAACCAAATATACTTGGTGAAGTGATCAACAAAGGACACATAATAACGATATCCGTTAATAGAAGTGATCCTGGTTGGACCCCAAACATCTGTATATAAAACTTCTAAAGGATGAGAAGAATTTATTGAAGAAACATCAAAAGGCAGTTTATGCATTTTGTTACAAGAGCAAGAATTACACAAACTGTTTGATACTTTATTTGAACAAGGTAATGAATTAAGCAGAAAACTCAAAATTTTGGAAGAGGGATGGCCTAATCTTTGATGCCAAACATTCGAGTTAGTCTTAACTCCAACAAAGGCAAGGGCATTGTTCTTGATGATTGGCTTTGTTGAGTTCAGCTCATATACTCCATCCTTACTCTGGTCGTGTGCTAGTGCCTCCTTGGAAATCAGATCCTTTACAAGAAAGGAATAAGGGAAAAATTCCACAGAAGTTTTGTTAGTTCTACAAAACTTTGACATGGAACACAAATTTCTGTCTGCATCCGGAACACACAAAACATTATCTAATGTAAAAGATGAATTTTCAAAAGGGACAGATGTAGAACCAGCATATGTGATTGGTAGGCCTCTGCCATCTCCAATGAGTAGCTCATCTGCGCCATTGTACTTCTCAGGAGCTTCCAAATTCCTCAGATCAGAAGTCACATGATGTGAGGCCCTTGAATCCAAAAGCCAGCTGGTTTGGGATTTGGTGTTTGTAGTTGCAACATGAGCAGAATGTTGAATTTGTTGTTTCGGCCTGATTTTCCAGCAATCTTTCGCTGTATGTCCCGATTTATCACAGTATTGACAAACTAGCTTTGATGGAAACTGTGACTTCCTCTACATTGTATTCACATAACCATTATGAGACCGATTTGAATGATAGTTTCTAGGAGCTTGCCTGTTATGATGAAACCTTTGAGCAGTATGAGCAGTGTGTATTGCAATTTCAGAGGAATTTTGTCTTTGAAGAAAACCTTCATACTCAAGCATTTTATCCAGTAGCTCTTCAAAGGAAATTTGGCTTTCACGAGCCCTGATAGCAGCTGAAATTTGGCTAAACTCAGCACCCACACCATTCAGAATGTGAATCACTAAATCATCTTCATGGACAGGGGAATTTATGGGAGCAAGCTCATCTGCAATGTGCCTTATGCACTAAAAATAATCTTTCACAGATTTGGATCCTTTGGGTTGAAGAAGCTTCTCTCGCAGCTGCATCATGCGAGATCTTGACCTGTTAGCATACAGGTTTTGAATCTTATCCCATGCACCTTTAGCCGAGGTGCAAGATGCAAAGAAAGGTACCACAGTTTCTGTGGCTGAGGCTATAATGCCATGCAACAACAGTTGATCTTGCTGTATCCAGTGATCATACTCAGGATTTGGAATCATCACAGCAGGGTTGTTAGTTGATGCGATTTGAGATGGAGGGAGAGTTCTTAGAGCCGTCGATGAAGCCTGTCAATTTGTAGCTAGTTAAGAGAGAGGTAAACTGTGTTAGGATTTTGACTCAAATCCTAATTAGATTTGGATTGGGATTTTTTAGGCCTATTGATTGTGGGACAAAGATACTTGGTAAACAGGAATCCTAGTAGGAAAGGGATTCTTGAAGGCTAAGTTTATGCTAGTATAAAAAGAGAGTTTCTCTATAGATTTTTGTATGCTTGGAGAAAAGATGTAGTCTCAGGGTTAGATTTGGGTGGAGACACCCCATAGGACAAAAGGATGGTCCTCATGGGTGTGTGTGTGTGATTGTTTAGTTTGGTGTTTGGTGATGTGCTTGTTAGTTTGTTAGAGATCGAGTGAGAGTGCTCAAATAGAGACCGAGCGAGAGTGCTCAAGATTGGTTGGGTTTGGTTTAGGATTGATTGTTAGATTGGGTTGAGAGATTCAGAGAGAGTTATTGATAATTATGTGTTGATGTAATTTTCTAAACTAATGGATTTCTCTTCTCCTCCGTGGACGTAGGCAAGTTGAGTGTCGAACCACGTAAATTCTTTTGTCTTTTGTGGTTGTTTATTATTTTGGTTGTTTCCGCTTGCATGATTAATTTGGTAGATTATAGTTTGGGATATCCGGATTACAACAAACTGAGCTCTCCATGACGGGAAATTTTGAGGATTGAGTTCTATAGGTAGCTGCACAGCAGCATTGATGGTGATGGGAGGAGGAAGACCGTTTGTTTGATGAATGATCTGACTGTTTGTGGTGAGAAGGGTTTGGCTAGTGGAAGAAGCTTCAGATTTGTCTGCCATTTGTTGAGAAGGAACAAAGAAATTAGGAGAATTAGAGTTGAGAGTTGAGAAATTTAAAAGGAGAAAAAAAAAACTCACTTAGAGTTTATGGCTCTTGATACCATAATAGAACTGAGATTGATAAAATAATTTGAGGTAGAAAAGGCTTATGTTTCTGTATTGAGTCTTTCAAATATGGGAGAGGATTCTCTCCACTACTAAAAAAATAGTGGAGAGATCCACTGATCTCTTACACTCATCCAACAGCTCTCATGATTCCACGTCATCTGTTCTATTTCACCAACCAAAACTCACCGTTTCCTATTTTTCACTATGTCACGCCGTTTGCTCGTCATCTTCAAAAGCTTGGTTAACATAGTGCTTCCCAGAAACATAAATTGCTAGGTGGAACAATAAAAACGGGGGGTTTGGTGAGTATCTAAATTTTGATTAATCTTCAATTCTTCAAATCAAGATTTTCATAATTTACCCAAACAAAAACCAAATCATGCAACAAATTAAGCCTTCAAAGTCATGCCTCCCATCTCATGTGCAGACATTTCTGACAAGCTTTGTGGACTTTTGGGAAATTTGCCTTTTTCTCATTTCTTCTTTCTAATTTGAGTTAATATATTCTGAATGTTTTGTTCGTTGTATTAATTTTTAAGTAGGTTTTGAACTGAGAAAAAATGGCCTTGAAATAGAGGGAGATTTTTATCTTATAAGTTGATGATCTCATGTGTTATTTTAATAGACAGAGCCTGCTCAGATGAAGTGTTTATTAAATTTTTCTGCCTTACTTCAGCTCTTTTAGTAGCAGAATTGTAGAAACAAAATTAGAAGGTTGAGTGGCCTGAGTCTTGAAAACCGTCCAATTCAACCCTTAAAGGCTTAGCCCAGTGGCCATCGGCAATGCAGAAATGAAAGGCATGGCTCGTGGCTGTCCAATGTAAGAGTGCTTTTTGCTTCTTTTATAATGGTATATGTTTGAACTTTGAAGGGCTGTTGCAGATGGAAAGGAAGGAGAAAGGAACCAACAGCGTGAAATCAACAAACGGCGGTGTGAACAAGTGAAAAATAGGAAACGATGAGTTTTGGTTGGTGAAGTAGGACTGATGATGTGGACTCATGAGAACCATTGGATGAGTGTAAGAGATCAGTGGACCTCTCCACTATTTTTTTAGTAGTGGAGAGGATCCTCTCCCAATAAGGAAAAAAAGTACAGAGATGATTTACAAGGATAGCGATAGCTTTACAGTTTTGAATATAAGATAAAATACATGAATTTAAAATATTGAAACACAACTAATTTCTAGGTTTATCTGTTAGTTGCATTTGAATGGAATTCAAATGCTGTCCGCCAATAATCTTTACATTGAAACTATACGCAAGAATTTCCGGGGATGTAGTTAGCTAGAAGACACCTTTACTCAAAAAAAAACTAAAATTTTAAAATTAAAAAGGGTCTTTTAGATATTTCAGATTAAGGTTTTTGAAGTTTAGAATTATAGAGTATAAAGATATGATGTGCATATGTACGCAGTTACTAAATCATTAAGGAAATAATACGATGAGAAATATATCTTTACATTGAAACTATACGCAAGAATTTCCGGGGATGTAGTTAGTTAGAAGACACCTTTACGCAATTTGAAGACTATAAATCTGAAAACAGATGAAAAGAACCCTGTATACGCTTACAAGATGAATGAAGTTGAAAAATATCATTATATTGAAAACTATTTGCTGTGCATAATTTACAGGGGATGTAATTTGGCTAGAAGAACCCTGTATACGTTTTTTACCCCTACACTTGAACTTTCTAGAGACTACAAATCATATAAAATACAATGACAAAAGAAAAGCAATTTGATTTTCCTAAACAGTTCTTTCTTTCTTTCTTTTACCTTTTTAATACTTTTTAAGTCCTTTATATTGATCATCCTCCTGAAATGTTTTGTTTTGAGTTTTGACATCTTGGCTAGCTAGTGATTATGTGTCAGTGTTACATACATTAATGTCGCATTCGCGTCCTCTCGGCTATTTATTGAGGCTGGAAGAGAAGATTGAGAAGAGAATTTGGAAGGTGAGATTGAATTTGAGAGAGACAAGGAACAATCATTCCACTTGTGTTTCTTGGGGAATGACAAATTCCTCGGACGAGAACAAGCAGAGGAACAAACCCCTTTAAGCTTGTGCAATGCACACCCACAATTGCGATGGTAAGGCCTCCGCTCTATCAAACTGTCTTCCATTACTATGCTTCCTTCGTAAACGCACCCGAGTGTCATCTCAGCTGCCCAATTGGCCATAATTCCTCTACTCAATCTTCCCTTTAATATGATCTTCTTACTTAAACTCTAAGTGAAGGAAATTTGTCTAAGGCTTTTGCTGTTGCATGCTATATATGCAAAGTGGTGTTGTTTATATAGATAAGGGGGGTTTTAATTAGTTGAGCTTGCATTAGAGGACTAATCGATCATTAATATTCCACGTTGAATTCAAGAGAATTAACTTTGTTCTCGAGAATTCTTGTTGAAAATTCTCCATATAATTGTAAGCTAAGACAAAACGTGTTTATCAAGGACAGAGAGTTTCAGTTGGTTTTTCTCAAAGTGAATCCTAATAGCAAATTATGCTTCCAAGGAAAAAGGGGAAAGAGAGAGGAATGAAAAGCATCTTAATTACTATAAATAAAATAATTTAGTAACTAGGGAAAGATAAGTGGCTTGGCTAGGCTTGGTTAGATTTTGCAAGAAATAGATTAATTTTTGAACTTATTGAATGAGTTTCTGTTGGGAATACTTTTTTCTTATGCTTTTGTCGTATTTTAATTCAGTATCTTGATCGTTATTAACTAATTTGTTTCTTGGTGTGTGGGGTTTTCTAATTTAAGTTCCTAATAATTAAAGGCAAATCCAAGTTTCAATTCTGTTGTTGCTTGTAACTTCCTATAAAACCATCCAAATTTTGTCTTCCATGCAAAATGATTTTGACCTGCCTTGGGATTTCTTTTTTTCTTTTCCTTTTTGAGGAAAGTTATAAGTACTTTTGATTTGTACTTAAGAATAGTATTTACACTTTTTTATTTAAAATTTGCATGTCTCCAAACAATTAAACAATATATTCCTGTATCAAAACACCTAAATATCTTATATTTGTACCACGTATCATTCTTAAGTACACATTATAAGTACTTGTAGCCTCTCCTTTTTTTTCCCTACTTTAATAATAATTCCCTCATAACTAACGTTGAACTGCACAAGAGTAGATTCTTGCACTTCACTATTGCAAGGTATCCGTCAAAATCTTCCGTGTAATGACCGTATCTCTTTTTTTTCTTGCATTTTACTAGGGCAAGGTATCCGCCAAAATCATTTGTATTTTTTTTTTTTTGTCAGGAGCAGGTAAATCATCTTATCTCTATTAGGGTTAATTGTCACTTCCATTAGAATTTCACTTACGAATTGCTTACTAATATTAGTCTGTCGAGGCTCGAACTTAGATGCTTTTTCACCACAAATCCAAGCCTTTACCTAGGGATGTCAATGAGTACCCTATAAACGGGTACCCGCACTATCCGACCCGATTTAATAGGGTTTGGGTACCCTATAATCGGGTTAGGGTAGGGTTCGGGTAGTACTATTGCTACCCGTCATGGGTTCGGGTAGGGTACGGGTAGTAACTTTAGGGTATCCGTTACCCGAACCCGCTTAATAAATAATAATTTTTTAATATTTTTGTTAAATTTATATATTTGTTTTCTTTTTAATAATTGAGTTTGATAAAAAAATAATAATTAAAATTGTTAAATTATTTTAAAGTATAAGTATTTATCTTTAATATATATTTTATGACTTAAATTTAAATTTCAATATGATTTTATTAAAATTATGCAAGAAAATAAATTTTTATATCAAATTCGGGTTTTTAACGGGTATTTATTATCGGGGTCAAATAGGGTTCGGGTATTACATAATAGATTTTAATCGGGTTCGGGTAGGGTCCGGCCAGTGTATTTTCTTATCGGGTTCAGGTTCGGGTTCGGGTACCTCAAAATTTACGGGTACCCGACCCGTTGACATCCCTACCTTTACCACTTTGACCAACTCCCATTACCTTTGGTCAAATAACTTTAATCGGTTTTTTTAAATAACTTTGTATACATACAAGTGAAATGACAAATTATAACCTAATTGTAAGACAGTTGTCTAGAAATAACAGAATTGGACATAACAACCAAGGTACTTTGAGGT